>SGPL01000098.1:0-76273 GCA_004802705.1 Bondarzewia mesenterica
CCAAGACCTACACCGCGAACGACTTCCGCCAGCTGAGACAGGTCCCGTCCGCGCGGCAGAACACCAGTCGCTTGCCTTCGAAACACGTCGATGTGAGTCNNNNCGTGTNNCTNNTNANCTGGTCGTCGTGGTGTCGTGTCTGANGGAGTGNCNGTNCTTAGGAGTTTGAAACGACGCTCTCGTCCTCGCCCGCGGCCGTTCCGGTCCCGCTGCCGGGGGATGCCGATGCATCCCCTCGCGGCCGAGCCTTATGGACCTCTTGGGCCGCCCTTTGGCGCGCAGTGATCCGTCGACGGAGAGGACGATCACGGGTTGTCTCGCGTGCAAAGAAAGGACGATCGCAGTTTGTCTTGTATGTAACGAAAGGACGATCGCTGTTTGTCTCGTATGTAAAGCACAGTATACTGAATTATCGAAGGCATTTATGTAACGCATCTCGACCTGCGGACTTTGGCATCAGCGTAGAAAAACCCGTCCTGCTCGCGGATAGGGACTGAGAGACTTGACGCTGGCCATCGACGAGTGCGTCGACGAGGACCCGAGTGCTTCACCGTCGTCGTCGCGCGCGCCTGCTCGAGGTGTTTTCACCCAACTTGTAAGGGAAGTGAGGTGTCCCACATCCCGTGTGTGTGTGTGCGTGTGTGAGTCTTTGCGAAGGTGTCTTTCCCTCCAACGAGACGCCAATTCATATTCCGCGGTGTGAACAACAATGAGTTTCAGCGATTCCGTCCCGTGTTCAATTCAGACTCGGTCCAAACACCAAAAGGCCCGCTCTCGCAAATGCCGCGGGTTAGCACCGCACCCTCAACGAGGCGCGAAACAAACCGCCCGCTCACAGCCAAAACACATCTCGATCTAAGTACCTTGTACAATTCCAAATTCCTGTGTCCATGCTTTTACACGCGTCATCATCACACCACCCCCTCGTCCATGCGCTGCACGATCGGGCATGCACGCGAGAACCGAAAAAAAAAAAAAAATAGCACACTGCGCCCGCGCACTCGGCACCTCACACGCCCGCGATCCCAAGCTCCTCCGCGATGACGAGCGCAGCCTTTTCGCCGACCACGAGCGCCGTCGAGTACGTGTTCTGCTCACACGAAATCAGGGGGGTTTCTTTCCTCGCTCACGATCCGTTCAGAAAACTCACCGCGGCGACGTTGCCCGGGCAGATCGACATGTCTGCGCGCGTCAGCGTCAGCATCGTCAGAAAAAAGGAACTCATCGTCAAAGACACACCGGCCACCTTGACGCCCTCGAGCCCGTACACGTTCAACGCCGAGTCGACGACACCGCCCTCTGCGCGCGGCTTCATCGCACACGTCCCGAGCTATAAAAAAAAACGTGTCAACACGCCCGCCTGGAGAAGCCACAGAGACGACGCACCGAATGCCAGGCGGTCGACACTGTCACGATATCAGCCTAGGCCCCAACCCCCCAGGACGACAGGCACTCACCAAAGGACCGCGTGTAGGCCTCGATCGCGCGATCGTCCGCGTCCGAGTACACCACGTCGGGCGCGTCGATCGGGAGTGCCCCGGACACGCGCTCGAGCACCGCCGCCTGGCTCCCGGGCGGGAACGTGGGGTGCAGCGGCGCGTACTCGCCCCGAAAGAGGGCATTCGCCGCGCGATTTCGCGCGTGAACTTGTACCCCCACACGAGGGGCTTCACGTCCGCGATGCTGTGGACGTGGCGATGAGCGCGAGCGATGGGGTGGAAAAGAGAACACACGCACTCTTCGAGGAACCCAGGGCGGAAATCGGTGGGCGCGGCCACGTCGGTGGCCGAGGTGATGTGGACATGGCCGCGCGCGGCGGGGTATTCCTACGAGATCCGGAAAAACCCATGAGCGCTCTCGGGAGAGGGGACGAAAGAGGCGGGACCGACATTATAGTACCCCAAGGAGAAGTACTTTTGGGGCTCGACGGCCGTCGCATCGCCCACGAACCTGGAGACGGTGGATTCAACCCTCGAGAATGATGAGGCGAGAGACGTACGCACATGGAAACCTGGCCCATCCAGAGGACGGGCTTGTCGGGGGAGGGGGCAAAGTAGGCGTCCCAGCGCTTCTTGAACTCGGGTCCAAAGGCATCGAGCTCATGGGGCGCCGGGCGCATCTTGACGCCGGCGTCGATGCCGCTAAAAGACAAGGTCAGGGCGAGGTCTAGAGACGGAGAGAGACGACCAACTTGTGTGCCAAGAGGCCCTGACCGTCCTTGAACCATTGTGCCGACGCGCCTGTCGTAGAAAAAAACATGAACAATCAGGGACATGCCTCGAGAGCGAGGACGTACGTGAGATCTCGTCCGGTTCGTTGCGAGCGATAGCGTCGAGGGTCTCCGCCTCGGGGGAAGCGACGTAGGGGACGAAAAGGACATTGTGATCTGAAATGGGGCGGACACAGTCGCTTTTGTTTTTGCAAGAGGCAAAGTAGAATGGACGTACCCTGATAGCCCTCGCCGACGCCAGGCAAGTCGACGATCTGCTGGACACCGGTCTTGGTGAGGACGGGGGGACGCGCCGACACCGGAGCGCTCGAGGATGCCGGGGGAACCAAAGGTGCCGGCGGAGACGACGACGAGGCGACGTGCGCGGACGGTGTGGATGACCTTGTCGGCGTCGGGGAGGAAGCGGGGATTCCACTTGAACTCGACGCCGACGGCGCGGTTGTTCCTGTGGAGCGGGTCAGCGAACGGAGGCAAGNCGAGGGAGGACGAGGACGTGCTGGANGANGAGGCGGGTGACGTGCACGCTGGTGACGACGTTCAAGTTTGGGTTCTCGGCTTGGTTGTAGATGTAAAAAGTGCGGGACATCGGAGCGTTTGCCGGTGTTTGCGTCGATCCACCTGGACATGCATCGGCGATCGTCAGCGGCGTCGCGCACGCACACAAGGAAGGGACCTACTTTTGCCACCGCTGATCGATTCAGAGCGAGGTCAGCCGCGGTGGGTCGTTCGAAAGAGGAAAGACGCACGCCATATTTGTTCACGCTGACGAGGTCGTTGGGGTCTCCGCCGACGGAGCGCTGTTTGTCGTAGGCACCCGACACGTCGAGGTACTGCTTGCCCACGTTCGTGAACGCGCCACCAAAGGACACCTTGAGAGGGCCCTCGTAGCCGTGGTTGAGCGTCTCTGGCCCCGCCTGGTACGTCTCGGTCTGCGGGCATTCAAATCGTTCGACGTTCGACGTCAAGGGAGGCAAAGTGACCGCTCGCCTTTTTGAGCAAGGGGATCAGGTGTTGAGAGCCCCACCCCGGATTTCCGTGCACCGTCTCCCAATCGTCGAAATCCGACGCGCTCGCACGCGTGTACATGGCGACTGTCAAACGACGCGGTCAACGCGGGCGCGGGGGAGCGCAGATCGACTCACAGTTGACGCTCGACCCGCCGCCGAGGCATTGACCACACGGGACGACCAACGAACGGCCGCCGAGGGCTGGCGCGGGGGTGCTCGCGTGGAAACGGACGGTCGTGGAGGTGGGTGCGAGATGCGAGAGGTAGCGCGCGGGCTGGGTGTGGGTCAGGAGGTCGCGCGTCGGGGGTCCGGCTTCGAGCACCAGGATCTTGAGGGTNAGGATCGGCGGCGGCGAGTCGTCCTGCGATGAGACACCCGCAGGTTCCCCCTGTGGTTGTGTTTGTGAGTGAGCGGCAAGGAAGGGGAAAGAGGGCGCGTACCTCCTGCGACGACGAGGTCGTATTCCGTGTCGATGGCGGGGGTACTCATTTTGTCAGTCAGTAGCGGGTGGTAGGAGAGAAAAAGGGACGACGAGGCGAGGCGCTAAGCACTGGACATATATACGCGCGAATGGCTTGTCGAGAACAGCGCCTGTCAGGATGAGGGAACTCATCGACATCAGACTTGCCCTGGCGCGTGATCAGGTCTATAACAAAGAAGCAGCGAAGAGTCCACGTGCGGGGCCCGCTTCCATTCGAAAGGTGCAATAGCAGCTTGTTGATAAGGTTGACTGGCTGGGCATTCTCGTCTTTCCAGCGACGGACGGCATCCTCGCAACCGTGTCCTTCGTTCGTTCGCGTTTTCTTTTACATGTACGGGGCTCGTCGACGCTCGACTGGATCCTATCTCGCATGCGCTGCGGCGTGTCGCAGTACCTGCTCAGTCTCCACCCACGAGTCCATAACAACAGAGACATACCAACCGCGTTGCAACAAGAACAACGACGCTGCTCGACAGGAAATGCCATGACGCAAGTGACGGTGCTGTCCATACGGGGTACCGTCCTAGCCTCCCACCGTCGCGGAGTCGCCTTCACGTATAGTTCCGTACGTAAAATTCCGCGCGTCCGAGATCTCGGATGCTTTTCTGGACGTATGTAGCACATATATCGGGATTCTTGATTGGCTCTTTCGTCGACGTCGACCGGTCACCAGACTCGAATGGGGCCCGCATCAGAAATCGGTTTCGTATGTACACACGAAGCGGCGCCTTTCCTTTTTTTGATTCCGTTTTCGTTCCCTGCACCCGTTCTCGTCAGACGAGTGGTCCACTTCTTGCCAATTGACCGTACACATGCTCCTCACTCGCTAGTGGTGGGCGCAACGCTCCCGCCAGCTTCGAATTCCCTGCCAACTGCTACCGACGTGCGCCTCCCTCGATACCGGTGTCAGATGTCACACCCTGATCAACACTGCACCAGCCCCGCGCGCCTCGCTCACTAGAAAGTAGTCGCCGACAGGACCGGAGTCGCTGCAGACCATCGGTCAATGCTAACACGGCCGTCTGTGACANCCAGAACGACGNGTGCGCANGCACCCTACTTGGTGATCCCAAGCGGCACCGGTCGTGATGCGACTCTGTCCTACGTTCGAGGCGTCTGACACATAGACTCGCATTCGCATCCACATCCTTCGATTCCTTCCTCCTACTGTATGCATACGAGGAGGGGGGGGGGTCTAATGGCACAAGTTCACGGGCTTTGATTCCGGGGCGAGCCGAACCGGAAATAATCACAGAAATGTCACCCGCCGTCTCTTATCCATGAGGACGAAACAGGCTGGAGAACGAAAGGAGGAAGGAAACAGCCTGACCGCCATCACAGCAAACGTGGTTCAAACAGTCTCAGTCTCAGGGAAGAGGATGAGGAAGAGGAGGGCATCGCAGATCTGCCTCAAAGCAAGCAAGCACGCTCGCGTCTGCAGCTGAGACGCTGTTTGGGATGCACATCACGTCGAACCCGGACTTCGAACAGATGCATGAATTATGGCAGGTCGAACAGGGGACACATGGTCCACGACTCCCACCCAGCGGAAGCGGGGTGACGAAGTTCGACAAAGGTAAAGCACGTGTATCAATAAATCCATCAAAAAAAAAGTGGCAAAAAGTGGCGCAGTGCGAAAAGGGGACGAGGTGTTTTGCAAGCATCGAGATGAACGCGCCGGTATTATGTACTTTTGAGAGAGCGCGAGCTTCGATAGCGATGCTCGTCTGGCTCAGATACGTATCCAACCACGTTAAAATCAATTGAACTGGGAACGTCGGTGACTTGGAGAGGAGACATGGCTGAGCCACACCACACAAGCAATTGCCACACTCCTAGTCAACGAGAAGCGGGCGATGAAGCTCAGAAACGCACGCGTATCAATCAAAAAAACGGAGGGAAAAAGGTGGCGCGGTGTCAAAAGAGCACGAGAGGCGACACGTTTGCAAGCTTCGAACGAAAGAACTTTTGCGCGAGTGTGCGCGTCGTAGCGATGCTCTCGAGTTGAACATCGGGGGCTCGATAAGTATTCAGACAAAATCAATTGAACTGACAATGGCGGTGACTTGGAAAGGAGACAGTGGGAGAGCTTTGACGGGGTGGCACCGCACAAGACCAAAGCGAAAGCTAAAGTGGACAAAGTCATCCCAAATTGTGCCAAGGAACAATGACCGAACATTGCCTGCGCGCGATCCCCAAAATGCTCGTGCGAGAGGATAAAGGAGCGACATACCCAAGACCTCATGTCAATATTCTCCTCCAACCCATCGACCCAGCTTGCCCTTTCCTGCCACCAACAACCTCTAACCATCACAAAATATACCATGATGCCATTCGACGAACGTGAGTCTGCACGATGTGCCGCATCGTCGTACCATTCTCATTCATTTCCGTACTCCAGACTTTGACCGCCCCTCAAATCCGCGATGGAAGACCGCGCGTCCCATGCACACGCTGGAACCTGTCTCTCCCCTTGCTTCCTACCAGAAGCACGATACGGTGGGGACACACCTCTCGACGACTCTCGAGTATGAGGACCCATTCCATAACGCCTTGGGTCCTGAGACCGTGAGTGCTGCTGTCATGTCTCCTGTATGAGTTTAATGAAGCCGCTAACCGTCCTCTGATCTAATTCTATCAGTGGGGCATATTCTACTTCCCGACCGCAAGCAGTCCAATGTTATCACCGCGCCCTCTGGATGTCGTACTCCCTCTGCCATCGTCCAGCACCGATAGTGCGCCGCCATCATCGTCGCGCTCAAAGTTGCCTGCATCCATGAGCGGCACATCATCTAGTGATAAGAACGGGTCAATGGCGCCATCCAAACGCAAGCGCAAGCAGGGTGTGAATGAAGGCGGTCGTGGCAAAAGAAGGAGAGTGGAAAGCGACAGGCAGTCAGAGTATAGCTCCGGGATGCCACGCAGTTGGGCCAACTCCGAGGCCCCGCGCTTGACCACATCAAAATCTGAGGTGCACGAGAAGAAGGATGACCTCCATCCCGACACTCACCCCACACATGCGAATGGTCGTAGAACTGGGCCTAGCAAAAGGAGGCCCCCATCCACGGAGAAACCAAGATCGCCGTGCTTGGTTCACGGGTGCACCGCTACGTTCAACCGCACGCGCGACGCGGAACGGCACGTCCTGACCACCGATATCCACCAAACTCTCAGAGAGTCCGCAGAATGGCCGGTGTTCAAGGCGAGGCTGACGGCTGCTCTCTCCTCACTCGGCTTGATATGGTGCGAGATCTGCCATCGTGGAATACGCAGGGATACGCTGGAAAATCATCAGACATCCCAGAGGCACGTCGAGATCGTGCGTGCACTGATCAGGAAAGTAAGTGAGGTGCGAGACGATGATGGTTTCCAGTGGCAGATAGGAGAGGAGGGGGAAGGGGACGCGATAAGCTTTCCTTGCAGCTTTCCTGAGGCTACGGACGACGTGGCCCGATCTTGTTTTTCGACGTTGGATGCGACATGACTACCTGCAGGCGCGGTCAGCGGACAAACAAAAGTAGATTTACATGAAATCAGGACTGGACTCTTGCATCAGCAAAAAAATTGACTTACACGTTTGAGTGGGCGACGACACACATTCTGGGGTACTCCGATACACCTTGCTTTCAGCTTCGTCCTTCCACCTATCGATATCGTTGATAACGTACCGCGATCTGTTCTGCATGTTCCTCCCATACACTTTGTCGTGATAGTAATTGCTTTCCTCCAACCTTGTCTTGAACAACTCCACGGCGTAGGAATTCTGAAACTGAAAAGGATGAGTTGTGGGTCCTCACATGGAATGTCAATCGATGGACGTAGATGGACAGGATGGAAGTGGAAAGAAGTTCCGTAACGAAACGAAAGGTCACGCATCATGCATCACGTCCCAAAGCGCTCCGTCGGAGTCACTGACAGTGAGAGCTTTTAACGATGACGAGTACGGAAAATTCTTGACAAGGACATGGCATGGATATGGTTGGTCAACCAGTGCGGGCTGTAGGTTGAACAAATGGGAAGAGTGTAACGACGTCTCACAGATGTCGTGAAATTCTTATGAGCGATACCTACAACAGCTGCGGGCTCACTGCTACAAAAATGAGAGATCTGTCTCATGTGCTGGCATACAACAAGGCAGTTTGATCTTCTTGGAGATGCGACTCACGCACAGACGGAGAATAAATGTGAGTAGCGCTTACAGTGACTTCGAGCAACACCGGATCCATATTACAGCTCAAAAGAATGCGGGACTCGATTATGCTGAGGAATACGATGATGCCAAACCGATGTCACGAAACGACCATACCAGTGCAACTACTCGTAGACATCACTGATAACCACATAAAGGAGCTCCGTACTTCACAAGCAATTCTTCACAGAGACAGCCTCCGCTTTGGTCTTATCCTCCGCCTGGATTTTCCACTCAGCCCTCCTCGTAGTAGAACCAAATAACTCCTGCAAAACGTCGGATAACCATGAACTCTACTTATCGCTCCAAAACAGGATGGAAAAACAGTATCACGTACATTGTCGCCCGGAATAATGACGCCCGCAGGCAGCTGAGCAGCTGGCACGGTGAAGCCACCATGTCCGTCGCTGGTGACAGCGCTGGCGTCAAAGCACTTGGCAGAGAATTGACTATTGAGCAGCTCCGGGAGGAGCATCTGTCCGGTGTTTCGGGGAGCAAAGATGCTGAACTTGACGGATTGAGGAGTAAGACCAATTGCCTTGAGATAAGCCGTGCGTGCATTTTCAAGTTTCTGTGCTCTTCCTTGGTCTGAGTTGTCGCCGACGACACTGTCTGGCAGCATTGCCTATAAGGAAAGGGCGTATGAGCTGCGTATTCACGGATATCATTGCGGCTCAAAGGGATAGTTACAAACCTTGGGGATGGCATTCCGCCAGTTGCCGGACGATTTTGCGAAAATAGCACAAACTTTCGCCGTAGTGCCTGGGTTATTTTTCGCATTGATCGTGGCAAAATTCGTGGCGCTATAAGCGTCCTGTCAATCTGGAGGGAAAGCAGACGAACAAGTTCTTCTGAAGGACGTACAGGAATAACTCGTCCGCTATATAAAGCCCCGGACCGAGTTCAGCATCCGCGCCGGACGTACCCTTGGTAGCGGTCAATGCTAAAAAGTCGAAAACACCCTTGGGACCCGGAGGTCTGACGATGGATCCTGAGCTCTCCCACAAAGAAGCAGTGCCCTGTAAAGACATCAGAAAGGACATCGGCCATGCGGAAAGGAAAATACATGACATATGAATCAACTTACGCTGTTCGTACCGTGGAAGCCGATGAACTCCTCGTCGTTCACGCCTGGGGTCGGCACACGCCCAAATAGCTTTTTAATGTTGTAGGAAATATTGTCGCGGACATTCGCCAGGCGCTCTACTGTCGATCGGCTCTTCGCCTTCGGCTTCAAAGCGCACTGATGTAATGGGAGTGAGACGAAGGAAGGGGTACAATGAGATAAGACGGCATACAGCAGGCGAATTAGTAGTCGTGGTTGTTGCAGTGGGCAAAGCTGTCGCAGCAGCAGTGGTCCTGACAGGAAGAACGGTCTTGGCTGCGGGGGTCTTGACGGCAACGTTCTTAGCGGTAGTGGACTTGGGCTTCGACAAGCCGAATAAACCACGTCCTTCCAAGTCCAAGCCTGCGTTAAACTGTATGATCGAAATTTATGAGGTTGGACAAGTCCAAAGATAGGCAAGCCAAGCTTACCTCGTCGCCTGCGATGTCAGTCGACGGCACTGGCATGGCATTTGCAAAGAAGGAGAGACAGAGGGTGATAAAGAGAAGTCGGTTGAAAGAGGTCATGGTCGATTAAAATATAATGATGGCTCGTAAGATAGTGGGAGAAACTTGCTGCCGGCTATGGTAGGAAGAATCAATACTTCAATATCATAAGCGAACAGAGGGCAAGAGAAAAATGCATACCAGCTAGAGAAAAAGAGGGGCGAAGAGAATGATGCGAGAACGACCAAGTGCGTTGGAGATCCTCATGGATTCAATGGCCCGTATTTAAACAAAAGCCAGGTGCTGCCAGATTCGATGTCAGATTCGATGATGATGGGATGATAGGATGATGGAGACGGAACATCGCCATCCTCAACACTCAAGCGCTCAGATCTCAGACTGGAAATTCTGTGAGCTCGATCGTCTTTGGCAATATTGATGCGAATGATCCGATCAGTGTATCGTGCCCAAGAGCACGATGTTGCAGTAAGTTGTAACATATGGACTCAACTCACGGAAGTACTCCCTAGTGTACTGAGCATGGCCCATTGAAATGCGTCACGGCAATTGAAGATCGAGTGATTGGATCATCTTCATTTGCTCCCGAAACGAAACTCAGCCGCTAACGAAGGTCCGAGACGCGCGACCAGCGCGCTCAATGCACGTGGACATACAATGCATAAGATCATGCCAAGTCAGGCTGAGAAAGTAAAGCTATGCCAATGGAGACTGGGAACAAGGAAAAAGTATCAGACTGAGTGTAAAACATAAGCTCAGCCTAGGCTGGAATTGAGAACACCCGACGCAATTTTGCGGCGCAAACATGCTTTGACAGAATGATTTCGGCAGAGTCTTCGATCCACTCTCTCCTGGTGAAAAAGGTGGAAAATCTCTACCAAAAGCTCCAAGGATATCACAGCGAGGAACAGGGTGCATGCGTAACGAAGATTCGGGATGAATTTTGCACGAGCTATTAGATGCACAGTGTCATGTTTACAAGGGTACTTAACAGGAAGATCGCCTTCTCTGCCACTAACGCCGTTATTCCGATCATAAAATCAGACCTGACGCTAGGGACCAGGGGAGTTTCGAGCTGATCCAACTCAACTCGACGACTGATGGGAGTGAGACAAAAAAGGATCAAGCGAGGAGGCATCAAGGCCAACATTATCGAAGGAAAATCAGAAATCAGCGATAATTAAGAGCTTACAAACAGCAGCAGTTGACCAAAAGTCGCATTCTGAAGCATTGAGCCCTGGCATGGCGGACGAGGCAGAAGGGAAGAGAAGGCAATAATAGTAACTTTCCCACGCCACAACATACTAGGCATTAGCCTGCTGTTACAACTTGACTCTTTGGTGACCCGTTCTCTTCCTGAGCTTGCCTCTGGCTTTTCCCGCTCATCGTCTGTCATCGCCTACAAATAACCACACCGACAGAGGTTTATTGTTCTATCACTCATGAGCTCCCATCCAGATCATACACTTCCTCCGAGCCGTTCAGTCTCATCGTCTGCACCGAAACCGAAGGGCATACTGAAGAATGCGCAGCCGCTGCCCTCACCAGCTCCGGGTCAGCAGTAAGCATTCATTTTGTTTTACCCACCCCACACGCACATTCTCTATCTGTCAATTGTCATAACTCGTTTTTGTCCAATTAAGATCTTGGTTTTCAGTAGTTTGCAGTGGGATGAGGCAAATTTAGCGCTCACGGAGCTGCAGAAGGACAGCCTGATGAAAATTACTGAGCCAAAGACGCCTTACGTGCGCTACAACGCTGAGACTGATACTTTCGAAGGTGGTACGTCTCTTGCATCCTTTACTCTGCTATCATATGTCCCTTAACCCTTACACGCTTCGAATTCCCCCTTGCCCAATTGCGCTCGTTTCACCCAATCAAACTAATTTGTGTGAATCCTTTCCGATACTTTAGATATACCTGGTTTTGACCTCGGTGGAGGCATTCCCTCCCCTGTCCGTACCCAATCGCCGAGCAGCACTGGCGCGGACTACTCAGGCCCTTCCTCACGTCGCACCTCTTTCTCGAGCGCAGGTCGGCCGAGCGTGAGTGGCCGATCGGGAAGCGGGAGCTCAAGTCGAAGCACAAGCTTCAATCTCCCCGCAGATGCGCGGGGTGAGATCGTGGGGTTGCAGGGTGAGAGGGGTGAGGTTGAGCTCGAGGAGATGGATGAGGAGAGTGAGTCACGTTTATCGGGATTTCCTCGTGCGGAGATTGGCTAATATGTCTGATTCAAATATCGCAGCTGCGGCGAAGCATGCTGCGTTCATTCGCGCACGAGGGCGACACTACTCGAATGAAGCGGAAGCCATGAAGGTGCGCTCGAACACCCTTGCCGCCCGTTTCATCGACGTTTTGTTTCATAAATTACGCTCTTGTCTCCGTGATGACCACGTCTCTCACCCACATGCAATTCGAACAGAAAGCGCATCAATTGATGGACGAAGACGAAGAAACCGAGTCGCAGGTGAACGGTGACGGTGAGAGCGAGGACGTGTCCATGGATGATGAGCATCCGAAGGTCAATGGCACCGTACACGGCGCCTGAGCTTTTCCGCGTCTTCCCCTTCTCTTAGTTTGTCAGCGGTGTGTTAGATCGCTAGATAGAGAGCAGGCGGCTGGTGTGTGTACGGCTAGTAAGTGTTTTTGAAGATGGACGATACTATGCAATGGAAGTTGTATCAGATATAGGGCCTTTGATGGCTAGATTGACATTGTGCTAGTAGTGCGCACATATCGCAAGGATTTTTTGTATGGCCCTTGGGTCCAACGAGCGATTGAATAAAAAAAGGGCGGACTTTTGTGTCCTAACATTAAGTAGCAGAAGTTATATTCTATTCAGAATGTGAGGGAGAGTAACTGATGGTCGATGAATCCAGGACCAATTGTCGGGCACCACGGTGATCATCTGTCCGTCTGTCCCACCTGGCTAGCGATAGTTGGGCAGGGCGTTGGTAGTAGGGCAAGGAACGACATGGAATTATAAATACACGCATTGAGAGACCATTCCATGATTTAAGTGTCGGTGAGAGCTGTTGAGAGTTAGGTAGACAGATCATTGCGAAAGCCGCGGCACAGAGTAAATTGAAATCGTTTAAATCTAATAGAAGACACCTTTTGGTTCGAGGCGTAACATGGGAGCACGGTATGAGGTGATTGCAATCACGTCTGTTTGTCGAGTTAAGAACAAATCCGCATTAAAACGTCCTCCGAACAAAGGCTTGATAGACGGTCACACCACTCGATCTCGAGAAGCCTGCCGATGGTATCGTGGATCAAGTACTTACGGCGTGTATGTGAGAACCCTGCAGTGAAGGTGAAAGTAGCGCAACACATGGCAAACCCATCGGGATTGCAAGCGCGAAGAGCTGAAACCTGAGTTCGCGCCTTATCATGACCATGAGGACGTCGAGACCACTGTGAACAGACTCGAGTGTGATATGCGGCATAAACTGACTCGCGCTGTGCCAGCGATAGTATAAATCATGGCAGACCTCCCGACGAGATCCAAGCGTATGAATTACAAGGCCTGACGACGCACCGATAGTATACAGCGAGAACCAGTGTGAAGAAACCATGCTTGCTATCTTCAACGAGGTAAGACTACTGTAGTTCAAGTTGGAACTAAATTCTGAGCCGGACGAAGTGAGCGATGATCGTGGCCTCAGTCAAGAAATCCCACCTACAGATCGTAATTGCCAGAAGATCAAGATTGCCAGCTGGCTGCATCGGCCAGAAGAATTTAAATAATGAAGACATTCTTGACCGGATGTCTTTGTTCAAGTTGGTGGGAATTCAACCTCGAATCCAACAGCAGTCGGATTTACCGGGTTGCGTCTAGGATTCCGCAGAAAAATGCGACTATTGCACATTGAAAGCTTGTGGATATCGATGTTGCTAGTAAACAAGAGGCAAATGCTAGAAACCGAGGCCACTCATTGGGCAACTATATCTGCCTCTGCTTGCCGGCCGGCCATGCTCATTGCTCATGACCAAGTCTGTGACGCAGCAGTGACCTCTTTCTTTAATTCATCTCCCTCGTCCTGGAACCGCCTCCTTAAACTAATACATCTTCTAATAGCTTCTAATGCCCATTACGTAGCAAGAAATTCCTCCAAAGTACAAAATTCCGTGCGTATCCTCGCGAGGCCTCTACGTTGTGATGGGGGGTCCCTCTGGGTCCCTCTTGCTTGAATTGGATGGCAGAATGAGGTGAGCAGCGATGGTGTAATTGAACATGTCATGTTCCGCGAAGTAATTCTCGCCTTGCTATCATCCTTCCCTCTCTTGTCCATCGGTGCACCACAACTCACCAGTCCAATGACTGTGCTTACCCTTCTTGAGTGCTCCGTGCGCGGTCTGCTCATGTTTCCGTAGCAGATCTTGCCGTTCATAAGCCTTGTTGCGGCCCTCCGAGGTGCATCTATGCCTTCGCCCGGCGTAGGCGGAATGACCAGCGGTAGATTCCTCGTACCGTTTAAGACCTCTCAGGTCGGCGAAGCCTGCATCTTGGCGTCGGCACACAAATCGGCCTGCTCATCTCACTTTCCACCTCTTCGTTATCCTCCTCAGCCTGTCAGCTTGATTGCCCGTGTCCTGGTGCGGCTCTTGGCACGTGAAGGTCTCCTACGGATGCCTGTGCACCTTCGAGGACAGGCTTTACCTCGAAGTTATTTTCGAGGTGCTGGTTCTTCAATGTATGGGTTGTCTTGGTTGTTACCTTGACTGCTGCCGCCTGTTGGACTTGATGACCAGCCGACATCGGCTACATGGGCAAGGTTGTCTGCGTACGAGATCTTGCATCGCTTCGCCTGATGATGATTCGCCAGCTTTGCGACCGCCGTCGGATCGAAATTCTCGACTTGTTGACCATGATGGATAGGTTATGGTCGGCATCGTGCCTGATGGCAGGATACCGACGCTCTGGGCATCGGGCATTATCAGCTGTCGCCGTCGCTCTGCGCAGCACGCTTCTTAATCCACAAAGGACATGGGTTTCTTGACCGCTTGCTCTTGAGCTCCCCGCACCAGGATTGACTTAGTAATGTCGCCTGAAAGAGGCCGCATAGAAGGTGCCTGGACATGGTGTACATTTATCGAACTCTGCGATTTGGTTACAGATATAGGCATTCCCGGGCCGCGAGGGATGGGTGCCTGTCTCCAGGTTGTATGCATGGCACGCAACGGGCTTGCCTATGTCATAGTAGGCGGGTGAGGAGCGCTACGAGCAATCGGAGCGCCCAAGGAGAGATCGACGGTGCTGTTGGGACTACAGGATGGCCAGTGCTACGGGCACATCTTCTGAGTGCGGATGCGGATGTGCTTGCCTCGGACGTACGATTGTGATAGGGTTGGTGCTATCGGAGACTCCTGTTTGTTCGCGACACCACCCACGAGACAGCGCTGCTCCACTCTTCATTCAGGATTTGTGAATATCCAGCGATTTTACGAAGCTAGTGCGTACTGGGGATACGGACTGATGAACATGAGTCGTGATGACTCTGTACTCACTGCAATCGAAGAAGAGTACTGGTATGTGCTCAGTACGAGCGCAGCTCCGTTCGGCATAGGCATTATCTCCGTGCTAAAGGTAGTTATGAAGGTTATGTATGCAGACCACTTATATCGGCCGTTAGCCTCTGACGCCTTTTCCGAGGTTCAATCTGAATCTTCAAGCACGATCCCACAAAAACATATCGACCTTAATGACCCTATCAGACGGCTGCATCCGAACTCAGGCGCCCACGAGTTCGTGGCAATGAGCGGAAAATGTAACATCTGTGCAGTCCGTCGCCATTCACAGCATTTTCGTCTGGGTGAAGCTCTGTTTTATCAGCAACTAATGCACAGGCATCGGCGGAAAAGATGGCGCTTAAGATCACGCTATGTACAACGCTTGCGGGCCGCGGGTGTCAATCCCGTCAAGCCAGGGTGGTTCTTCTCTGCAACTCATGAGATGCACCGACGGATCCCAGAGTGGAGGATCATGTGCGGGTGAGCCTGAGAAACGCAGAGGCGCGTATCGAAGTCGCCCTTTTTTGTGTTGCTTATGAACCTAATTTTAATCTTTTTGTTGCCCTCAGCCATTGTTCAAAAAGCTTTGAAGGACTTCCAAGGGCGTAGAACTTTGTCAAACCGTCATGTAAGTTCTCTGATGGATCAGGAGTGGACATATTTACTTGGTCGCTGATTTTGTTTTCCAAGACTTTCGAATTGCCATCTCAATGGGGAGGTTTCCGGGCAATGCGAGTGAACCGCGAGAATTAACAAGGTATCTTATCAAACCTGATAGAATCCAAATTTACCTGCCAGTACCGCCAATTTCGAGTTGAGCTCTTATTGCAAGCTCTGCACTGTGTCTACCGTTTGGACTCAGGCAGCCATTGGATACCTAGACTGGTAAGTGATATTCACCCTTGGCACTGTACCCATCTCGGAGAAGGCACCTGGCCTGTATTGCCATCTCACATTCACGCATAGAACCTGGGCCCCCGCCGGCGGATCGCTCAAGTCGCACCGATCCTAATCTCCCCACTTTGAATGTAGGTCTCACGTCGCTTAACGTCTTTCTTTGCAAGTTTACGCGTGAACGAGCCTACGCAACCTTTCCAGTACCACAGAGCCGTCATTGTCTTGAATTCTTATATGACGCACACTCGACAAAATGGTGAAGCAAAACACGATCAACTCTTCGTATGGCGTTTCATAGTCCGTTCAAGAAAATGAGTCATCATTCGCAAATCAGGGCTCATATCCAGACCCGCACGCTCGAAGCAGAATCCATCATTCGAGATGAGAGGCGCGTGTCTGCGTTCGCATACCAAGAAGATTTCTTCGATAAGTTCTTACCTGAGAACGACATTCTTATTGACGAGATACTAGGTAAAGTGCTTTCGAATGTGGCATCATCTCACTGAACCTCTCACCAAAAGGCCACCATGGTTTGTACTAGAAATGACTTTCTGAACGGTGGTGTTAGTTCGAAAAACCTTTTGATTACCGCTTCACCGAAGACATATCGCGGTAACTTCGTCGACTTCGACTAAGAAGGATGCGCAAATACTAGACAATAAGCAAACGGTGAGCGTGAAACAGTATTCAATACATGATAAAGCAATATTTGATGAGCTTATGCTGCAGGATATCCTGGCCTACATGAGCGCAGAGCTCGCAAGCGCGCAATGTTGCGCATATTACATCAATGAAGCGTTTCCAAACGTGGCGCAGCACAAAGTTTTGCATGATCTGGAGTCATCCCTCTGGAACTTGTGCTGGATTCGCATCTGCCGAAAAGGTCCTGGGAGTCATCGCTTGCTGACCCCAAACGACATAAAGAGCTCGCACATGCGATCCAACCGCGTAAACATCGCTCAGGTTGCCGTTCGCGGAAGCTTGGTTCGTTTTCTCCCACACCGACCATCTTTGACCCATAAATACCAGCGTTTTATACACTCTCTGTCACTTTATTGGCCCGGTGAATGCGCTTTAGTGTGCATCTGACTTCCGTTCGATGTTCAAATATGTCACGTGCTAGCTTGTCTGGAGCTCACTGCGGCGCTGGATCACCGATCTATATTTCGGTACCCGACGGTACGTCGGCCCTGTGGGTCCTTGTTTCCATGTAGCAACACTGAGCGCTGGCTTGTCCAAAAAAGCGCTTGTTTTTGAATCTGCAAGTTGTCGCTCTCTACCCCATCACTCTCACCTTCAGGACACTTTTTACTCATCGTCAAAGAAACTGTTTTCGCCCAGTGGAATGGAAAGCAATGATGTTCCAGCTGGTGGCTCAGCGCCTGCAATGGTAGGAAGGCATGCATCGCATATTGTGTCGGGTGTCATTCAACGGTAACCGTGGTAGAATGCCATCGACAGAGATTCAAAACGTAGGAAAAGCTCTTGCGGCTGTTCTAGTGATGAGGGTCGTAATCTGGTCGTCTGCATCGACGGCACGTCGAATCAGTTCGGCCCTAAGGTTTGACTCACATTGGTATACTTTTACTTCCATTTGATCATTGATCATTACCCTGGTATCAGAACACCAATGTTATCGAGCTCTACAGTCGTCTCGTCAAAAACGAGAAGCAACTCACGTACTACAACAGCGGCATCGGGACATACGCAAAGCCGTCGTGGAAATCATTCAGCTATTGGAAGCAGATCATGGATAATACTATTGATCTCGCCATTGCCTGGTAATATTTTCCTTCATCGTAATTTTCACTAGTATTGAGCTTCGACTTCATCCTGCAGGAATTTCGAGAAGATCGTCATGAGCGCGTATCGTTGGTTGTCTGACAACTACCAAGACGGCGATCGCATCTTTTTATTCGGTGTGCATCCCTTGAAGGTTTTCGATTCGCAAATGTTCTGATTGAACGGGATTATCAGGTTTCTCCCGAGGAGCTTACCAAGTTCGAACCCTGGCAGCAATGATTCACAAAGTCAGATCACCGATTCTTTGTCTCACACTATCTGAGTTGTGTTCTATTTCAAGGTTGGACTAATTCACAAAGGAAATGAGGACCAAATCCCATTGTGCGTACTCGATTTGAACACTAGTCTTCATCCAGGCCTAACAACTCAATGCCTGCACCAGCGCTTACGAGCTCTACGCCGACCCCAAAAGTGATGATCCTGCAACTCTCGCGTCACCTTCAGGTGAAGGCTCTCAGTTCAATGCGGCAGCCATGAGAATCATGGTGAGCAATAAGCCGCGGACAAGAGTATATCCTTCTGTTTCCGTCGCCTCTTCCTTAACGTCATTGTCTGAATCCGAGACATTGCCACCACTGTCCGACGTTCCTAGGGGCATGGCAAGTCGCTTCAAGGGTACCTTCTCGCGGCCTAATGTTAAGGTTCATTTCGTCGGTGCTTGGTGCGTATCACGGTTATCTGATACGCCATAGTCGCAGTGGATTTTATCTTACCGTAGATCTAGGGACACAGTATCTTCCGTGGGAATCGTCAGAGGCAAGAATCTCCCGGGAACAGTATCGGGTCTGAGGCATATTTGCATTTTCCGTCACGCTCTGGCACTTGATGAGCGTCGCGTCAAATTCCTGCCGGAGTATGCTTCAGGAGGAGTAATGTTGCCAGAAGACGAGATCCGAAATGCTAGTAGCAATCCAACATCTAGGTCCCTTTCAAATATCAAGGAGGTGTGGTTTATAGGAACGCACTCTGATATGTGAGTGCTGATTACAAAGTCTGCAATAAACTTGAAACTAATCTAAGTAGAGGCGGAGGAAATGTCTTCAATCCTGACTTGAAAAGGAGCGGGCCTCCCTTATTATGGATGTCGCAGGAGGCAAAGTTAGCTGGTATTGAAATGGAGCTCTCGAGCTTTAAATGGGACTGGAAAAAGTTGGGTGATGTCAACGAGTCTTTAAGCGGGGTCTGGTGGCTGCTTGAGTATGCGCCAATCAAGCAGTTAACATTCAAGGACGCAGATGCTGCGAGGTATCGGTGAGTCCATCTAATACTTCTCGTATTCGGACAGATTTTATGGATGTGGCGTAGCTTTCATCGTGGACGCGGACGTCGAATACATTCCGGCCAGAAGATTCACGCTACAGTCGCGTTGTTTTCTCCAGAGAAGTATAAGCCCAAGGCAATTCTCCCACCTGAGGCTGCGGATGGCGACTGGCACAAGTTGATCACATCTCCACAAAGTGGAAGTTATGCTCACACTCTCGACAAAGGTCTCGACCGCTGGAAATTTTGGTTCGAGATGGATGTATCCGATATGGTGGAGGCAGTCATTCGAGATTTTGGAGACCTCACTTCAATCTTTGTGACCGTAGATCGACTTGACAGATTGATTCAATCCGGTGCGTGCGTGCTCATTCAGTGGAAGAAAGTCCATAACAATTAACGGTGTTCTGTAGCTGAGGGTGCTCGAGCAGTCCGTAACGTCCTGGATCAAAATGTCGATGCGTTTTCCGCCTTAATGAATCTGGCAATGCGAACAAATGATCCGGACCCACGACTTCAAGATATCATCACTCTTGCTCTAACGAAGATTGCAGCTTGTGGTCCGAGGTATGCAGAAACTACACTTTGCGTGTACAGATCTTTCTTACACCTAACAGATTTAGCAACGATCTACTTGCAGCTGTGCTTTTATCCAAGCTCCTAAGCACCGATATTCAAGAGCGCGATGCTGCAAAATTTCTGTTGACGCAACTTTCTGGTGCCAGTCAGTCTGAAATTGTTTCCCCTTCTATTTTATCTAACCAATCTGATGAATCATAAGTCTCAGATCCGATGTGCAAATCTTTGGTGAATTTAAGCAACTTTCCATGTTTGGCATTCTATCTTGCATGCAAATCCAAGGTCAAACGCTTTAGCATGGATGCCGCCAAAGAGGCGTTACGCAAAGGTCCATTTCAATGTGAATTAACTTAGTCAATGGCCCTCAAACTGACCGTTGAGTAGATCGGCTTGGCACCTTGAAATGTCTGCTTTTTGATCTCCTAGCAGATCAGGACCTAGATGTTCAAAGGCTGTCAACTGAAGTCATAGCAAGTCTCGGCGCAAAATTCTCCATTGTAAATGACCTTGCTAGACTGTCTAGAGATGGTCTCGGTGATCCAGATCTAGACATACAGCGGCGCTGTATCAAAGCAATCGTGGTGCTGGCCTCATCATATCGTGGTAAGTTCATTAATACTCTAAAATTTGTGTCAGCTCTTACAGTAGCGAAGAGGATGTGCGAGATGCTATGTTTCAAGTCCATCTCCATCGGGATCTGCACCATCTCTCCTTTCCAGATAACTCCCCGGATGATAACCTCAGGCGTTTGGCAATCACTGAGCTCAAAAGACGCTGGCCTCTGCATATTGCGAAGGAGTTTCGTGATAACCCAGTCTATTCTATCGCATTTTCGCCGGACGGCAAGCTCATCGCGTCGGGCTCATGGGACAAGGCCGTGCGAGTCTGGGCCGCAGAGACGGGGGAGATAACGGCTGCGCTCACAGGGCACAATGACGACGTCTTCAGCGTTGCGTTTTCACCGGATGGCAAGCGCATCGTGTCAGGTTCAAGGGACCATACTGTGCGAGTTTGGGACGCAAAGACAGGTCACGCCACGTCAAGACCTTTCAGTGGGCATGACTATATTGTCCATTCCGCGGCATTTTCGCCGGACGGTAAATCCGTCGCTTCGGGTTCATTCGACAAAACCATCCGACTTTGGGATGCAGAGACTGGTGAGGTGAAGTCTTCGCCCTTCACAGTGCAATCCGAGGTCCACTCCATCGCATTTTCGCCGGATGGCAAGTCCATCGCGTCCGGTTCATGGGATAAACTTGTACGAGTTTGGAATATAAAGACGGGCGAGGCCGAGGTTGTTGGCGCGCACGCTAGGGAAGTCACCTCCGTTGCGTTTTCCCCGGACGGCAAGTATATCGCATCGGGTTCAGTGGACGCAACCGTACGAGTCTGGAATACTGAGACGGGCGAGCCCAAGTATGCTCCTCTCATCGGTCATACCGAGCGTGTCAATGCCGTGGCATATTCGCCAGATGGCTCGTACATAGTATCGGGTTCAGATGACCATACTGTACAAGCTTGGGATGCGGAGACTGGTGTGCCAGTGGCCGAATCTTCCACTACGCACATGGATCGTGTGACTTCTGTTGCATTTTCACCTGACGGGAAGTATATAGCATCGTCTTCATGGGATCATACTGTCAAAGTATGGAAGGCAGCTTCTAATGCAGGAATCTGAACTTCATCCAATCTGCATATACTGTACTGTTACAATCCTCTGAGTTTGCGAAGGGATCGTTTATTATACACTTTTTGCTTCTTTTTGTAGGGTCGATGCAACGTTATTCGTGAAAATAAATATATTTGGTCAAGATTTTATACACCCCTCCCATCGCCCCAGCTCACCCCTCACCCTTCACCCCTACCCCGAACTTACCCATGCACGACATCGATCACGACTTAACCTGCCCACTCGCCCCATACGGCAATCACACAGAAGCCGACTGCCTCCTCCAACTCGGCGAGCGGTCCCTCCTACCCCAACTCAGATGCTGGGCGACCAATCGGCCAACCACGCGTGGATGGACTGCAACGCCTCGTCCTGCACCTTCTTGACCGTCGCATCGACTTCTCCCGCCGCAGACTTAAGGTCCGAGCAATGGTACCCATCCCCTACGGCGATCGGCTGCGACGCCGTGCTCGGGACGTACAGTCCGTCCGCGGAGACGGTGGCCTCGCGCCACGGGTCGCCTGTGTTCAAGAAAAAGTCAGCGCGCGAGTCCACTTCAGAGGGTAGTAAAGAATATGGGAATGGGAAACTGACGCTGTCCATTGGCGAAGAAGAGGTGGTCGACGCGCAGGTTCCACCCATCGTACGCCTCGTTCGTCTTTTGCACGTCTGGAACCGGAGGCTTGCTGAACGCCGCGGGGAACATCAGCTCGCATTGTCTCTGTATCAACATTAAAAATGACAAATAGCATCAGCATCTCATTCTCTTTCATCTTCAGACAGACGCGGAAGAAAAATAGAGGAGAACAAGAACGCGCCTCATCTCCGGCAGGTTGCACCAAGCGTGACACGATCGTGGGATGACCCTTCGGCGCGGCGTCCTGGAAGAACCCGACCTCGTTGCACACGATCCAATTCCAAGAGCGGCCTGCATTGTCAATCGACTCATCAGTCCAGGTCGACTGACTCGCGTTGTACGTGCCGAGGCACTCCCTGTCCGAATTGAAAGAAAAACAAAAGTTACGTTGACTCAGTCAGCCATGACCTGCGAGCATAAATCAACGACAATGAGAAAGAAGAAAAACGCACTCCGCCGTTGCATTACCGCACACTGTCCCACACAATCAGTACTTTCCTCGAGAGTAAAGGAAAAGAGGAAGGATAAACGCACAGTTCGAGAGGTACTCGTTTTTGAAATACGTGCCCCACGCACTGACCGCGTGGTCGACGCCCCATCCGCTCGCAGGCGCGCTCACGCCATCCTTGACCTCAAGCGCGTCGCAAAACTGGAAGAACGGCGCGTTCGGACCCGACGTCGGCGATAGCGACTGCCAATCCCACAAGTTATTTCGCACTGCCGAAAAAAATGAAGAAAAATTCTCTTCGTCAGCCTTCCATTCTCTTGGGGAGAGGAGAGAAGCCTGAGGGACGTACATGCACCGGTGACGTCGTCCGCGTGCGTGACGTCCGCCATGCCGTACTCTGCCTTGAGCGCCGCGATCTCGGAGTCGCTGCCCCACGTAAACACCGCATCAAAGTGCGCGATGACGGCCTGCACGTCCGCGGAGCAGTTCTTGGGCATGTACTGACGGATCGGCTCGAAATAGCCCCAGTAGTCCCTGCGTCGTAATAGCGTCACAACGTTTGTTTGAAGAAAATAAAATAAAAGTGGGGAGAAGAGGGATAGGGCGTACGAGATGCTTTGGACGACGGCCGAAGACGCGTAGCCGGCTTGGAAGAGGTCGGTTTTGCTGAATGCAGATGGTTCGTGAGTTTCGAATGGTTCGAGAACAAAGAACTCAGCTTCTCGAAGCACTCACTTGACCATCGTGAAGCCTGTCAGAGCACCTAAGCGTGCCAAGCACACGACAAATTCCACGTCAATACCTGACATTCTCATACCCAACGGAGAATAAAGGGAGAAGCAGCACGCACCCGCATAGCTTCCGCCGACCAGCACCCACGGCGCCTGGCCCGGCGCGACGCTATCGCCACCAGGCATGGGCAGCTTGACGTTCTTCGCAAAGTACTCAAGGTCGTCAATGGCCTGTTGAATGGTAAGGTACTTAAGGCTCGCGACGGACAGATCGGGATACGGGTTGGAGAGTCCGAAGAAACGGTGCTCGAGCACGATCGTCGCGCCCTTTTCCTGTTGTGCGATGAGTCCGTTGATGGTCCTGTTCGTGAGGTAGCCGTAGTACGCTAATGAGGCGCGTCAGGTGAGAATTGGGCACATATATGCGCATAAAAGGTGCAGAATTGGGACTCACGAGCTGCGTTGGCTTCACCTGGGGTCATCAGGATGATGGGTCCACCTGCGCCGAGTCAATGGTCAATGAAAAAACGCGCATACAGTCAGTCATAGAAAGGTATGTAACGCGCACCAGGCTCGTAGAACTCCCAAGTGTGCCAGTATCGCTGCTTGAAGGTGCCCAAGCTCGGATTAGTGTGATCGATGAGCTGGTCGAAGTAATACGTCGTGTTGTACGGCGGCACCGACGCAGCACTGTCGGTGCTCTTATACTCGACAGCGCGCGCGTTAGGCAGTAGATCGATGATCGGTGGGAGAGGGAGCGGCGGAGTGTTCGCGTGCAGACGGCCGTCGGGCAGGATGGCCACGACAGACGTCGCGAGCGCGAGGAGCGGGAGGAAGGAGAGCATGCCGCTTGCGATGGAGGAGGAGGGGAGGGGAGGGGGAGGAGCATGTCGGGGAAAAGATATATTATAGCTACGGGATTACATTTTGGAGTGGTGCTAGCGTGACCGTGGCGGAGATGGGCGCGACATGATGAAACTTGGAAGCCATATGCTTCTGGTTGATTGCTGGCCTAGTCGGCAATGGCAAGGCATTATGAAGCGATGTACGGACTGTTCGAACTTCGAGGGCATGTGCTCAGCGAAGATAAGCGAGCACTGATCCGCATGCTTGCGAAGATGGAGGAGAAGGCTGCTGCACATGCGGGCGTCGGAATACTGGGCTTGGGAGGCACGGGCAATGAGTGCGGCATGGACGAGTTGGTGCTCGACGCCTGCAGCGATATTCGACAAAAGTCGATTGTCTGTTCGTTAAACGCATCAACTATTGTTAATAGTGATATTCCTTACAGCAGCATGGCGCAGCTGGTATAGCGCGCAGGGCCCATATTTGGATACCCTGAGGTCCCTCGATCGAAACGAGGTGCTGCTAATTTTCGTCTCCGACTTTCTGCATGATTGTTTTTATAACAAGATTGGCCTTACGACGCAGACAAGTAACTAAGTACCTATGCGAGAGGTTGTCTGAGGTTGTCCTATAAGTACATACACAATAATTACTTCGTAAAACACGACTGAACTTCACGCATCCAGGATGGTCTTGTCGATCTCAGTCATCGACATCCCGCTGCAAAACTTGCACCGGCAGATTGGGTTGTGCTTTTCATCCCGCGGCATGCCCTTCATCAGCCACTCGGCGTGCAGCACAAACTCCCTCGGCGAGCTGAAGTACCTGCACTTTGGACTCGTCGAGCCTGCCAAATGCGCGCATCTAGCGTTCGTGCAGGAAGTAGGGTCAGAGAGGTGGGGAGCACGCACCATAGAGATAATAGTCTTTCCGGACGTTGCGCTCGTCCTCGACCTTGCCCTTTTTCTTCACCCAGAGCGTATAACCCGGGGGCCATTTCCAAAGAGTCCAGATCCGTTCGTCAACTACACGCGTACCGTTAGTGGAATTACCTTGAGTTGTCCATTATGACGAATGGTGAGAAGGAACACGCACATCGCTGTCCTTTCTTGAACACGACCTTCGCGATATAAAACCCAATCTTGCGCCTCCACATGATGCACTGGTCGTCATCCAGCTTCACACGCTCGAAATAATCCAGCACCCCCCCCAGAACCGACCGTTCGCTCGAGCGGCTTATCCTCCGGCACTTGTGTCACATTCCCGTCGGACTCCTGAATCTGAATCTCGTTGTTGTGCACGGTGTAAAAGCGCTTGCGTGCGCTGAAACCACCGTGTCGCGGCGTCCTCTTTGCCCGAACGGCGCCGGACCTTATAGGCAGAGACGGGGGCGGAGGAAGAGGTGGAGGTGTATGGACCGAGTTTGTTAATGCGAAGGATGGCAGCGCGGTGGGCGGAGATGGGGGCTGGTGCCGGGGTGGGACCTGGGCTTGGGCTTGAGACCGAGACGGTGGACGAGGAATTTGTGGTAGTCATTTGCGAAAAAGTGTTCTGCGATGCTGTGAGGAATCTATACAAATGGGGCGCTGTAAACGCCTGCTTACCTCTCGTCGGATGATCGTGATGTTACAGTTATGTATGGTTTGTGTTTGATAAAATCCGGGGTAAGCGATCAAAGAAGCCTGATTGTGTTATTAAGGATACAAAATGACAATAGTTCTGTAAAGTGTGAATAGATGTATGCTATGTCTGTGCGCGAGGAAGAGCTCACCGATTTCAAAGTCACTTCAACAAAGACATCGACTTGAGAGAGGAAGCCGGTCGGAGGTCCATATTTATTGCTACGATCAAAACTCCGCGTCAATCTGGCCGCTCATGACAAGATATGGATGACTACAAATATATCGGATCTGCATGTCAGCCAACTGCTTGCCAACTACACCATGTTTCCACATTTCTTTTACTGCTGAACCTGTTAACTGAACGGTCGGCTTCTGCGTAATAATGTCTAGATTTCTATGCAAGGCTGTCCAATGATATGGAACAGGTAGATTATGCATAATTGACGTGTACGAGTTGGACTTGGAAGCCAAGAAGCGTGATCGACATCGACTCCGGAATCAAATGACTCCCTCTACCGGCCGTCGCTGAGACAGAACAAATTTCCGGTCAAGAGTTGGCTATACCCTATGTAGCTGATATTGTCGGCGGGTGACAATGTCCGGGATGCAGTAAAATGGTTTCAAGTGCGCAACCGTGTCATCGTTGGTGATGACCGGTATGCAATCGACAGTCACAGCCTTAATTATAATTTGAGTGCAGTTACTGCCAACTCCCACCTGTTCGCATGAATCATAACAACCTTAACGCCACTTGAAAGCATGGAGTAAGGCGCTGAAGAGTCGGAAGACACGACGAAAGAAGGATCAATCGATCACTGATCAGGCCCAAGGTCCGCACCGCGTTATACGACTGGAATCTACCGTCAAACCAGACGGCTACCGCGACAACATGATGCGCTAATACCGACAACAAAACATTCATGCACTCTGCCCTCACGAATGATCCAAAACTGCAGTGCAATTAGTGTCCAATATGGAGATGTATGTACGTGCCTTGCCTATATGCCATTGTCCCATATCCAGACCCCAACCGACGCAACGTCGAAAGCAAAAGATGAAACTCTATGATGCTCCCCACACACTTTCTACTTCCCCTTTCCGAACCTCCATCCTCCTCCCCGTCCACTCGTCCTCTCCGACCCTACCCGCCCAATCACCCTCATCCCAATTGGCCAACTCCTCCCTACCCCCAGGCCGCCTCGTCACATTCCTGCGCGCCGACCCCATCCCCTTGGCGGACCTGATCATCGACGCGGACAAGTCGGGCGAGTTAATGGCGGGCTGCATCGGCGAGCGTGGGATGAGAGGTGGGGGGCGGCGAGCGACGCTTGCGCGACATGCCGGGGCCGACGCTCGAGCGCGTTCGCGCGTGCGGGACAGGGGATTTGCTGAGCGCGCGGATGGAGGCAGGAGAGCCCGGGCGGGAGGATACACTCGGCGGATACGCGTGCATCGCCACAACGTCCGCGCCCACGGGCGTACCCGCTCGTGAACCTGAGCCAGAAGGTTTGTATTCGCTGTCGTTCGACGGTCGTCTATTGACCTTCACATCTGCGGAATGGGAACGTGAGCGAGTGGGTCGGCGTTGCGCTTCGAGATCGGGTGGGCGTGAGGGGTTAGAGTCGTCGTCCGAGTCCGAGTTGGAAGCTTGGAAAAGAGGTTGGCGGTCGGCTGTTAGCGAGGTGCGTGGGGATTCGGAGGGGAGGGCGACAGAAGCGGGGATGGTGGAGGCTTTGACGATCGAGTCGATAAGCCAGAATTGGAGGACATTCATAAAGATTGGGAAGAAGCCCATCGTACTGTGGGCACATGAACAATAACAGTTTGAGCGTGAGTAGGAAGTTAGATAAAGCAGTAGAAGGGAAGGGGCATACAAAATGACCTGCAAAGCCTCACGGTTCCCTAACCAACTGAGGAGCCATTCTCCCAGCTCGAAAATACCGGGCCAAAGGGCGAACAGGCCGACGACGAGCAACTTCATCGATGTTAGTGTTAACACATACACCGCCGCTTGACGAATCCAATATTTAAAAGAGGGGGGGCTGCCGTATTGTCCGGAATCGAAACCCTTGAGCTCCAACTTTTCCGCGAGAATCCAGGTGGAGATATGCAAGATTAAGTAGATAAAGGCCACGCCTGAAACGGCCAGCAGATAAGCGCAAATATGAACATGGCTATAAGCATAAGGCGGGAAGGTCAAAGGTGCTCACCAACTGTGGTGTCTAATAAGATATTCAAGAAATAAAAGACGCAGGCATTGCCCGATGACCGATGAGATCCGACGTGCGAGATGAGGACATTGACACCATGCACAAACATTTGCCCGACAACCTGCTTGGAGACATCGAATAGCCTGGTCACCGTTGCGCCACATAATACAGAAAAATAAAACAGCAAATGCGTATGGAACATTAATGTAGGGCGACGAAGGCAACGTGATAGACGGACCAAATACGCCATGGCCGGTGTGGTTGTTCGCGATGTCGCTTATAGAGCAAAGACGCGATGACGACTACGCCCATCACGCCTTGCACGATCTCGATGAAAGCAAAAACTTTCAGTTTTGGGGGACGACAGAGGTACTGTAGCAATGGTCACGCGCACCAGAGCGGTTGGGCCGAGAAGTTGACATGATTTTTGGTCTACAGGATAGTCATCAAAGGGTCCCCCGGCCTCTGGAGGCACGTCGGCCTCTGGTAAGGACATGGAGGAGAAAAAGGCGGGGGATGAGGTATAGGTCAAGCTGTTGAAGAGAGCTAACGCGTGACAGGAATCTCGTTCACGCTGCCCAAGGCACGTGCTGTTACGTAATCAATTGATGCTATGCCGAGCGCTCAGCTCAGCCGCTCGCTCTCGCTCGCTTCCCCCTTCGCCTTGCACCACCATATACCACTCTGCCTCTACATAGACCTTTCTTCCACTTTCTACTCTATATCACTCACAAAAACGCATTTTAGATTTGATTCTACCGCGACCATGAGCAGCTTCTTCAGCAGGTCTGGCAACCCTCCACCTCAGCCACCTCCGCGAGGATTATCTCCATATTCAAGGATTCCGGACAACTCACAATATTCGTTACCATCGGGACCGCGGGGTGGCCAGCGCCCCTCACCCGCTCGATATGATGATTCGGGTGCGTATGAAAAACGGTCGTATGATCGGAAGCCCCCACCGAGCCTTGACGGAGGCGGAACGTGCGTCTTGAAGCTCTCTGAGATGCTGTGATGTCTAACTAGTCGGTTTCAAATACAGATTCAGCGTCGGGCAATGTCCCAGCAATACGCTTGCCCTCACGAGTTGTCTCATAGTCAATCCCAATGATTTTCCCAATGGAGAACATGTCCTGGTAAATGGTCAATTCCCACTCACAGTCCGGTGCGTACAGACAATTGTCCAACCTCTACTTTTCTGAATATCTTCTAGTCATGACAATACCGGGCAACTCCCCCAAGGGACCATCGGCGCTTCTGCAATACAGCGCCAATGGATTGGTCTATCTATTTCAGGCGACTCTGTCTCAATCGCATCTCTTCCTCCGTCCCCACATCCCTCTGCTCCAGCCTTCCTTCAAGACATCACCCTCGAAGTCGGCTTTCTGAAGCGAGGCCAGGAAATTGCAGAGCAATTCTCCGCGGACGACATGTCCAAGCATTTCGTCAAGGCTTTCGGAAACGTCGTGTTTTCTATCGGCGAGCTGTTCGTGTTTGAATACCATGGACAGAATCTCAAGGCAACAGTCAAGTCTGTGTCGGTTCTGGAGTTGGCGGATGAGCAGAGGAGGGGATTGCCGAGCAGGGGTGGTGGATCTCCCCAGAATATGGGAGTTGTGATGCAGAAGACGGATGTCACGTTCATGAAGGATTCTTCCTCTGCAATCAAAATCAAGTCCAGTGCGAAAAAGTGGGTTCATTTCCCAATCTCTACTTGTGCTAAATCTAATGCAAGGTAATCAGGGCCGCTCCGAATGCAATCCTGGCGCCGAATTTCAAGTTTGAGGATATGGGCATCGGTGGTCTCGACACTGAATTCAGCAGCATCTTCCGTCGCGCTTTTGCTTCGCGCGTGTTTCCTCCAGGACTTGTTGAGAAACTTGGCATCCAGCATGTCAAAGGTATCCTGCTTTACGGACCCCCTGGCACGGGCAAGACGCTCATGGCGCGTCAGATTGGCAAGATGTTGAATGCTCGCGAGCCCAAGATCGTGAATGGTCCCGAGATCTTGAACAAGTACGTCGGTGCGTCCGAAGAGAACATTCGTAAACTCTTTGCCGATGCCGAGAAGGAGGTCTGTATTCCATTTTTTCCCCTAATAAATTGTATCTTACATATCTTGCCCAGTACAAAGAGAAGGGTGACGAGAGTGGCTTGCACATCATCATCTTTGATGAGCTGGATGCGGTCTTCAAACAGCGTGGCTCCACCAACAGCGGCACAGGCGTCGGGGACACCGTCGTGAATCAACTGCTTTCAAAAATGGACGGCGTTGACCAGCTGAACAATATCCTGATCATCGGTATGACGAACCGGCTGGACATGATAGATGAAGCCCTCCTCCGGCCAGGGCGTCTCGAAGTACACATGGAGATCTCGTTGCCGGATGAGAACGGACGATTCCAAATCCTGAATATCCACACAACCAAGATGCGCTTAAACGGTGTGATGGATGCCGACGTTGACCTCGCGGAGCTCGCGAGCCTGACCAAGAACTTCTCGGGTGCAGAGATCAACGGTCTCGTGAAGAGTGCAACAAGTTTTGCGTTCAATCGGCACGTCAAGGTCGGGACCATGGCGGGGATTTCGGATGATGTGGAGAATTTGATGGTCAATAGAGAGGACTTCATGAATGCGCTGGAAGAGGTGCACCCCGCGTTTGGTGTGTCGGAGGAGGAGTTGCAGCAGGTTGTGCAGAACGGGATCATTCATTATGATTCTATCGTTGATGTGCGAATTTTTTCCGCTTTTGATCCTCTGAGAAGTCGTGCTCATTTGAACGAATCTTTCCTACAGGAACTATTGCGTACTGGACAACTATTCGTTGAACAGGTTCGCACGTCATCGCGCACACCGCTCGTCAGCCTTTTGCTCCATGGGCCTCCGGGCTCTGGCAAAACCGCATTGGCGGCTACGATCGCGCAGGCATCTCAGTTCCCGTTCATCAAGCTCATCACGCCCGACAACATGGTTGGCTTTTCAGAAGCTCAAAAGATACAGTCCATCACCAAAGTCTTCGCGGATAGTGCAAAAAGTCCCATGAGTGTGGTTGTCGTTGACAATATCGAGCGTCTGTTAGGTATGATCTTGTTTACGAGTATGCAGCTGAGGAGATACTTATACCATGTTTTTCTTTACAAGATTGGACACCGGTTGGCCCTCGTTTTTCCAATGCTGTGCTACAATCCCTCATGGTCCTCATGGCCAGACGACCACCCAAGGTAAGATCCTACTCTCTTTCTGTAACTGTAAACGCATATCAATCTCTCTTGGTAACAGGGTCGCCGCCTGCTTGTCATTGCAACAACGTCGCTTCGGCCGATGCTTACCGAGCTCGGCCTCGCCTCCTTTGACTCTGAACTCCGCGTCCCGCCCATCACTGAGCTGCGCGCGCTCGGTGCTGTCTTAGATGCCGTTGAGCTTTTCGCCACGCGCGAGGAGCTGAAGAACGCTATCAGCATGCTACACCAGGCCGGTTTCGACAGCGAGGACGGCCGGTTGAACATCGGTGTGAAGAAGTTGCTTAGTGTCGTCGAGATGGCGCGGCAGGAGCCCGAGGCGGTTGCGGAGCGGTTGACCAGTGCGTTGATGGGTCTGGGGATTTAGGATGATAGGTGTGATGTGCTTCGCTGCCTGAAGTGTACTGGTATTGTGTAAGACTTTGAGCTCATGGTCATACTTTGATGTGATCCATGGCGTTGGATGTACTTTTACACATGTATAGAACAACATAATTTAATAGAAGGGAGGACAATTTATTTTCTCTTCTGGGTATCCGTTTTGAGTTGTTTTCAAACCTGTCAGTATATCGGCGGATTTTTCAAAACTTTCCATGATCAGACATATTCGTGAAAANGCGATAGAACCCATATTATTCCGACAAAGTTGGCACCGGGGGGGAAACCTAGGTATAGTGACATTGAGGTATCGTAGACAAGTATGCGACGTGATNTAAATAGAGCGAAATGATGGGTCGAACATTCGTAGAGATGCGAAAAAGAGCGCTGACAAGTTCGTANGGAATAAAGAGCACGATAGCATCGACAAAGAAATTGAAAGACAAGTATTCGACAGAAAATAAAAAGATATATGCGAAGCGGCTCCCTTCGACGCCNGCACTCACTTCTTACCCAAACCNCGCAACTGCGTACGCAANTTCCCGTTCTCAGTCTGGATCGAGTTGAGCTCCTCGAGGAGGGCGATGCGTTGCATTTGCTCCGACGAACGCATCTCCGCGATCTCCTGCTGCGCCTTGTCGAGCGCGGTGCGCGTCTCAGTGAGCTGCGCGTCCATCTGGCGTCGCAGGCTGTCGGTCGACGCCGCGGCCTCCTCTGCGAGCGTCAACGTGCGCGCGCTCAGCGTGTTGTTCGCGTCCGTCAGCTGGCGACACGTCTCGGCCTGCTCGGCCGCCTGCATCTCGACATCGCGTTTGTCCGCCGAAATGCGGTCGACGGCGTCCTGCAGCTCTTCCAGCTCGTCCTGCCTGTGTTCAATCAAACACCGTCAGCCGCCAGTTACACCCACAATCTCGAATCTCAAACCACGACGAAATCAAAACTCACATCGCAGCCTGCCGTTCCGTCATGGCCATATTTCGATCCTCGAGCGTCTTGACCTGCCTCTGGTACGTCTCCAGCGCCACATTGCTCTCTTGTGCCAGCTTCTGCGCCCGCTCCGCATTCTTCTTGAGCAGGTCGTGCGCCTGTGCGAACCGAATCAACCGTTCGATCAGTGCACGGTCGTCGGCTACGAGCGCTTGCACCCGTGCCGCGAACGCCTCGACCGTGAACGGCCCCGACCCGCTCATACCGTCCCCACGCCCATTCGGTGCATATAACGTCTTGAGCGAACGTACATCCATGTCCGAAATCGACGACGCGTTGTTAGTCCGTGGGCTGGCGGGGCTGGCGGTCGGCGAACCCGTGCGGAACCGTGAGGATCCGCTCACCTTTGCGCGAGCTTCTGGCGAGGGGAGGATAGACCATACCGACTGTAGGATGGCCACAAATTTGGCGGCGTCACCAGTGTATTCGATCGGTGACATTGGTGCCCTTTGCGCGGCGAGGTCGGAAAAGCGATCTGCTTGGTCCTGGATACATGAGCTGTGAGACGGGTACAGATGGACATTGAAAGAGCTAACGTACCTTCAGACGAGCTTGGAGCTCCTTTGCCTCCGCTCGAGTGACTTGCAATTCCTCCGCTATTGCTTGTCGCTGCTTCGTCTCCTCCCTGACCTGCTCCTCCAACTGTTTCCTCGCCTCCGCGTCTTCCGATCGGCCACCCGCCGTTTCCAGATACTTCCCAATACCCGATACTAGTGTCGCCAATGTCAACTCTCTCGAGAACATTGGGATGCTGTATGTCTGTGCGAGCAGTTTCAAATCCTCCCGTGCGGCGTCAATCTCATCTTTGCTCCGTTCTTGAAGTTCCTCCCGCTCCCGCTCCCATCGTTCCCGCTCTTCTTCCCACCGTGCTCTCTCCGCCTCAATCTCACTATTTGCTCTTTCCACCTCCGCATTCATCTCTGCTCTCACCCTCTCAACCTCCGCTGCCATTTCCGCTCCGACCCTCTCCACCTCCGCTCTTCCCTCTGTTCTAACCCGCTCAACTTCAGCCTGCCCTTCTTCCCTCGCCTTCACAGCCATTATTTCCAACTGCACCGACTCCCCGCTCTTCTCCTCCAATACCTCTAATCGTCTCTCCAAAACTTCTACCTGCCTCCCTCTCTCCTCCAATATTCTTCTCTCTTGCTCCCATTCCTCCTTCTCCTCCTCAAACAACCGTACCTGCACGCGCATCTCCTCTGCCCTCGCCGCCTCCTGATCTGCCTCCGCCCTTGCCTCCTCCACCCTCTGCGTCTCCAATGACAGCATCGCATCCATATTCTCCCTCTCCGCCTTCAAGATCGCCAACTCCTGCGCCATCGTGGACTGTTGCGCCTCTGCCGCCTCAAGCATTCCCGTCGCCCCGCGCAGGCGTTCCTCTAGCACAACCACATCTGCATGTGGTACTGGCGGTCTCGGGCGGCGTGGCATGACTGCATTCTCATGCCCCGCAAATAAATGCGCACCGTCGAAGCGCGCCTTCGACGACACCGACGCGCTCGTGACGGATGACGTTGGGCTGAGTTGCGTGCTCCGGTTCGGCGTGCTGTACCCTGACCCGTCCGTTGTCTCCGTGGGCGCGGCCTTGCGCTCGAGCTCGCGCACAGAGTAGCTGAGTACGGCGGCACGGTGCTCAAGCAGCCGACGGTGCACCTCGTTTACACGCTCCGACACCCGCCACAGCTCGCGTTGTGCTGTATCCACNTTGCGGTTCGCAGCATCGACCTGGTCCGCGGATTGTTTCGACATGCGCTTGTTCGGCGCGTTGATCTTGGCGAGGTTCACGGCCGCATCGCGGATCTTGGTCTCAAGCGAGAGCTTCTTGGTCATCGCGATGAGGCGCGAGGAGAGGACTTGGTGTTCCTGTGCAGAAAAAGGAGAACAGGCAGAGCGGTCAGATAAATTGTGCTCCCACAAGCCCAACGAATACAATGAGTCAGAGGCATCGTTCAGATGAATTTGGACACTGGACTCCAGTGCAGGCTCCAGCCGGGGTAGCCGAGCACGCAGAGCGCCACATGACTTATGCGCAAGGCAAATGAAGATGGGTGCAGAGGTTGCGGCTGAAACGCATGCATTAAAAAGAACCAACGGCACAGCTATTTGCCACCACAACGAGGGACACGCCTGCAGTCATGCCCGACCTGAGACTCGTTTCGCGCGAGAACAAACTGAAGCCTTTCCATTGCACCCGCTCGAAGCGGCCTCGTAGTGCGGTCGCCGATGAACGTACATTCGTTCCGCGCGTGACGTCCCCCGAGAAAGAGAAGGTAGCTGATGAAACTGAATGCACGAGCAATTGTCAATACGGCTGACCGCAACATACCAGCCGTTCAAGCCGTATTCGGCCGAAGCGAACTCCTCGGAGAGGGATGTAGAGAAGGCATAGTCAGTCACACGTCCAAGCTATCCCTGCATGCCATCGGAAAGTTCTCGAGATTGTGGGAAAGTGGTTGTCGGTAGATATTAGTTCGTGCAAGACGTGCAAGGAGCCGTGAACGTGCACATGAGCATTGGTTGCCCCAGGCATGCCACATATGTTGCCCCACACAAATAATGGATGCATGAAGAGAAGTCACAGCGAGACGACCGCCGAAGAGCGGAAGAGTGGACACCTAGCGCAGGAAGAAAATGAGATGAAGCTCACCTTTTTCAGCTCATCAACATCTTCCGCATTCAAGACCTCGTATCCCCGACTATCCACCACTGCCTCGGATGCAAGAAGACTAATCAACAGCTCATCGCGAGTATTCAGAAAGTCCGAAGAACGCTTGTACCCGTTCTCGCTCGGTACAGACTTGCGCATAGATAAATTGGACGTGCGATTTGTCCGAGGAGACGATGGGCCCGCTATGGGGGACGAGAGTGCACGAGTGGATGGTGGAGGTCGAGTGGGGGACTGTCGACCATTTGCGGTGTCGGGTAGATCGTCCGGCTGTGATTTCTGCCTGTCCTTGCGGATGAACAGGCCGGCGGTCGTCTGGCGAGGAGCGGAGGCATCGAACGATTGACCCGGGTGATCCTTTGTCGGACTGTTGGATGGAGAGCTAGTAGTTGATTTGCCTGAGAGGTTGAGGGGCGCAATGGTAGTGGGCGGGCTCGCGGTGGTCGTTACACCGCCTAGAAAGCGACGGACACCATTCATCAGTCGGAACAGACGGGAACAGAGTGCTGATCAGACAAGCGGGAAGAAAACAAAGGCCCGCGGGTGTTGCGACTTTGAGAGCCTGAGACGATGGGGAGAAAAGAAAACGAGGGAACGGGCCGGCGCTGGACGTTCATTACACCTCCTTCCTTTCTCGTCACCGATACTCTTTCTAGCACCCTCCGAGACACGTCCACCCATTCTGCGCGTTTGCTTCTCAGTGTTCGTAAATCGGCCCAGGTAGATGAATCAATCATTTGATTGCACAGGCTTTCAGACGAAGATGAACATTCAAAAAATTACGGCAACCCCCCCGCTACTAATGACAGCAAAATGGAAGGCGATCTCAGTAGAGAACGAGCCCTGTCCTGTACATACTGTATGTATTTATCCACAACCAATACAGACAATGAGACAACCAAATCAAGAAAATTTAGAGAGAGAGAGAATGGCGTCGTTGGCATGGACGTAGATGTAGAGGAAGAAAAGAAAACTGGGACATAAATACAATTGAGTTCGTCGAAGAAGCGTCAAGCTGTCTATGACTATGTACAGTCGATGCTCACGATCGGTACGCTCGCCGCCGACGGACATGCGAAGGGTGTAGGTCGGGTGGGTAATGCTCCAGGTCGTCCCGTGAGCGGAAATATCGGTTCATATCGTCCTCGTCGAACTCGCTCGGCGGAATGGGCGACGATGGCGGCTCTAGCGCGGCATCCATAGTCAGGTCCGCGTGCGTGTCAGGTTGCTTGCTGCCACCGAGCCGGTAAGTCCGTTTGCGCCGTGCACGCACAGGCGCCGGCGTTGCGGGCACGGGAGCAACCGCGCGTGGCGGCACGGAACGCACAGTGAAATGCTCAAGCGCGCGGGTGTAGGGCGAGAGCGTGTGGTTTGAGTGCGAGAGTGTGTGCAGTTGGGAGATGGTGTTATTGATGGCCGGCCGGAGCACAATTTTCGGGTCGGGTTCGGCGATGGAGGAGGAACCTGTGTAAAAGGCGTCGAGTGGTTGGGAGGCGGAAGAGGAGATTGATGCACGACGTTTATGCTGGTACTGGGAATGTGGGAGGTCTGTTGAGGGCGGGGTAGGGACGGAGTGTGTGTGAGAGCTTGAGCGGGAAGGTTGTGTGTGCATGCTCGATGGCGAGAGGGGACGATGTAACGGAGATCGATAGAGTGGTGGTGTTGGCGGCATTGATGTCGAACGCTGGAGCTGCTGTGGAGATGAGAGATCTACTCCCGGGTAATAAAGGCCGTACGTTGACATTGCCCGTCGTGGTACCAGGTTAGATGATGATAGAGGGACAGATCCCATGGGCGATAGACTCTCCAAAGCTGCTCGTGTGAGCCTTGACGAGGATGACTCAGAAGGCGCTCTTGATACACCCTCCGGCCTCTGGATCTGCGACTGCGAGTGAAAGACTCTTGGGCGCGTGATCGTGCCCCCGCCAACCGCAGGTAAAGTCTCATACTCTGGTACGTCCCTTCTCTCACTTTCGACCACCGATGGCGCAGGCGTGATATCTGGCACCATATCATCCCAGTCAACAACGTCGTATGACCCGCCCTCCTCAAAGTCGTCCTCGCTTGGTTCCTCCGCGAGATCTGCAAGACCCTTATTCGAATCAAACAAGCGTCCGAAGCCGCTGAACAAGCTTTTGGCGGGGAGACCTTCGGGACGGAGACCGTATGTCGGATCGAAGTTCTCGATGTCGGGGAAAGACGTGTCGGGTGGGTCCGGCGCGGGCTGGGAGACAGCCGTCCGTATCGTTGCTGAGGTGCGCCGGCTCGTGCTCGCGACAGACATTCCAGATGATGATCGTGCACGATAATATGGAGGGAGAGCGACGGCAGGGTCCAAGGTCGGCTGTAGCCCAACGGCCGAAAACCGGGGCGGGAAGTATAAGGGATCGGGTACCGACATAGACATCATGTCCATTGAACGACGAGAAGACGGTGCGGATGGTGGAATAGGCCTTTTGGTGAGATATGGCGCTTCGACCTTCGCCTTGACCCACTGCTGACTGAGCCTGTGAATGATTCCCGGTAGATCCTCCCTGAACATCTGTCTCAACTGGCCCTCAATCTCCTTTTGAATGAAATTCTGAATGACTGCGATGGAGTCGAACGTGCTGTTGATGTCGACATTCTGGAGCGGGTCGGTCTTGAAGACGAGAGTAATGCCCTTTTGCTTGGAGACGACGAGGACGACGTACGAATTGAGACGAAAGTGCGAGAGGCGAAGAAGCATAGGGACAACGAGGGGCTGTTTAGCTGCGAGCATTCCGGGTGAGCCGCCCATGAGGTGTATCTCGTGTTGTTTGTGGTTCAGTGGGTTGGCCTGCACGCGTGTCAGACGAGACAGAGTGGTCGTGTGCGAGCAACAAATTTTCGAGATAGAAAAACGCGCACCTGGACCTTCGTGCGCAACACGAGATGCGCATCGCCCGCGTACGTCAACCTAAATATCCCGCGGAACTGGTCGGTCGTCAGATCCCCAATGTCACGGATTTCGAGCTCGGGCGGCTGCACGGGGTGAGTCTAGCTTCGGCATGCGCGCTCAACGAGGGGTCACGCGCACCTGAGTACCCATCTCTAACTCAACAACTTCAATCTTATCCGCTATGACGGGAGGTTTGGGTCCTTTGTTGAGGGCGGAATTGAGCATCTCGATGGCGTCGGCATGGAATTGATCTGAGAATCGGGGCCATTGGAACGAAAATGACATGGTCAGTCTTCGCAAAGTTATCGAGTAGTTCAGAGTTCAAGATATGCAAGATAGCGCATAAATAGCATTCTGCCTGGAGTTTGGGGATATATGAAGAGCGGGGTAGAGGGGATGAACGACGTGACTATCGAAAGAAGGAGGCTTCGGCTTCGAGCCAACGTCACTTGAGCTCGCGGCACTGGGCAGGACGCAGGCTGGTGCGGCCTGGAATCAAAGTTATCGTACAATAAGGGTTTGTAGGGCGGTCACAAATGCTACAAGCATCATTAGTAGCTTTTGATGGAATATTCAATCTCCGAAAGGGTGCCGACGTAAGGTTGATTGTGGACTACAACAAGCTACAACCTGACGGTAAAGCACGGACTCTCGACCATGACCTTCTCCTCGACGTCGATCCCGAGAGTCGAGTTCGTTGGAGCCAGTTACTGCGGTTTTGCCACCATCTTCACAGTATTTTCACTGTGCTTTTTTTTTCGCTCTTTATTTCCCCCATCTATGCCTGTGCTCTCAGTTACAGGAGTAAAATGGACGAATGGCGCTACTGGGCTGCAGAACCGACTCGGGCTGGAAGATGACTACTAACCTGCTCATAGATCAACTGGACGCGGACAACCACATGCCTCTTCAATTGGGCACAACTCAAGGTAGACCGACTTGCTCATTGCAAAGGATGTACTCCATTTGTCGCGTTCCGCCTGGCTATGCTCTGCACGACGTGCGACGGGCATGTCCGATATCTGTCTTCTCCCGCCACGGATGCAGTCCGTATCGACCATTGATGACTATGCCATCTTTCAGCTATATGACGGTGGCCCCAAACCTACTCTCCAGTTGGTCTTTCAGTCTCCCACCGAATCTTCTAAGCATGGAGTGACAAGATCATATATTGGTGGTTGCCATGGTTAATCTGCCGCGTACAATTATCGTCTCGTTATACTTCCTCGAACGTGTTTCTCTTGGTAGCGCCGAACATATCTGGTATGGTCCTGCTGTATGTTCCGGTATGTACGAGAGGACGGGTGCAAATGTCAGAGAGTATGTAGTGGTACCTTCAGGGTATATAAACAGGAAGGGGGGATGATTTTATGTCACCCTCAACCAGCCGTGCACGTTTCTCTCCTCCTCGTCGAGACCACTTTCACTTTCACCTTTGAGTGCCGGGTCACTCTCGCATTTCATTCTTCTCTTCGATCTTCGGTGCGTATCCTCAGGGTTGCACCGTGAATGCGATCTTTATCGTTAACTTTTCTTGGTGCTCAGGCCGGTCCTTCTCAGTGCTAGACACTTCCGTCCACCTTATCCAGTTTGCTTGTCAAAATGCTGTTCAACACGCTTCTCTCATCCGTTGTTCTCGTTGCCTCCTTTGTCGGCCAATCCCACGCGCACGGCACGATCACTGCCATCACCGGTGCGAACGGTGTGAATGCTGCCGGGTATGTTACCGCTTTCCTTCTTGAGAAGGACCCATCATTCATGGGTGTTGAATATCATCATTAATAGCTTCGGCATCATCGCGAGCACCCCGCGCAACGGCGCTACACCCAAGCCGTTCGAGCAAGACACCTCTGTCATCCGCAACAATGAGATTCAGTCGGGCAAGACGGGTGTTTGTGGCCGCACCGCTGCAGGCGGCAACAACGACGTTGCGGCTCAGCTCGCAGGTTAGCATATCGACCGTCGATCCTGCATTTTTGTCTCTGTTCTCATCACCAACTCGAACCTCAGCTGCGTCCCAGGCTGGGCTCCCCACCGCTGCTGCAGACGGAACAATTTCGATGACTCTTCATCAAGTCAACCAAGACGGTGCAGGGTGAGTCCTGATATGGTTCATCTTCTATCCTCTATCTGCATAGCTCAGCGTGGATTTAACTCACCCGCAGGCCTTACTCTTGCGACGTATCTGGAGATGGTGGCAACACGTTTACAGCTGCTACGGTCACTACGAACGTCCCGGGTTTTGCAGGCCTCAGCCTCGCTGCTGCAAAAGACTTCCCGCTTGAAGTCCAGATGCCCGCGTAAGTATCTCCTTCTCGCTTTTCCTTCTCTTTGATCATTAATTGCTGTGTTTTTCTTCATCTTCACCGACCAGCGGCGCCGCATGCACTGGCGGACCCAACGGTGACGCTTGTATCGTCCGATGCCGCAACCAAGCTCTCGCTGGGCCCTTCGGCTCTTGTGTTGCAGTCGCGGGAACCGCCAGCGGTGCAGCCTCAAACACGACGGCCGTGGCTACTTCCCCTGCTGCTGCACCAGCTGCCGCTTCCCCCCGCTGCTTCCCCCGCTGCTTCCCCCGCTGCTTCCCCCGCTGCTGCCGTTGCCGATGCGACGACAAGTAAGGCGAATGCTGGTGGCGCTCTCGGTGGCGCTCTAGGCAAGCTCTTGGGCGGCAATCGCAAGCGCGTGATCACTTCGCGCATCGCCGGGAAAAGGGCCGGATACTGGATCGACGTGTAATATCTTCAGTTCTAGACATCTCATCGAACGCTCATGATATGGACTACTTGTATGGACATCATGCACGGTTACGCTAGCCATTGAGTAGGCTTCGCCTTTTTGTTGTATAATGATCTCTTTTTCTTTGGGTATGGTCAGTTCGGATCGCTGGTCATCATGTCTGTGAGCGGTTCTTTCTGTTGAGGCTCAAAGTCTTCGCCTCTCGTCTATCTGTCCCATATCTCAAGGTCTCAAGGTCTACGCTGGTCTACGCTGTGCATTGTCCCTTGTGAGTCATCGATTACTGTGCGCCTGCGGTGCCCATTTCCATACTATCGCGTTTTGCTCAGGTACAGTGATGAAGGATCATTCGCCCTGCCTCGGACTTGCGTCGATCCTCAAGTTCCGCCTGACTCGAACTTGTGAGTAAGCTGCTGGATTTGTGCTTCAAACGCATTTCTCCGTGGCTTTAGAAGAAAGAAATGAAAATTTGAAGCAAGTGCTCTCAACGGCGGAGCCGGACTGACCACCTGACGCTCTTCTTCTCGTTTTGGGGAGTCAGAGCTTTGGATAATACAATATCCTTATCATCCACCTTCTTCCAAGGACTATGTCGAGCGAACGTCAAAGACGTGTTCCCTACGGTGAGCTTGACATATCCCTCTGAAACAGTCTCTGAGCTTTCTGGAACACCGTCCACAAGCAGTTTGTTCAGTCCGTTTAGGTAGCTCTGGGCTCAAAGTATCGCGCATTATCTTGGGATGCATGTCGTATGGCTCCCCAGATTGGATGCCATAGGTTCTTGGTGAAGAGGAGGCAATCAGACATATCAAAGCCGCGTACGCAATTTTGTATTTTGTTTCTTATTCGACGATTTCTCAATAATTCCGTGTGCTGATATGATGTCGGTATTCAGACCTTCGATACCGCTAATGTACGTCTTCAACCTGACTACTGCGAGTGCATCTCCGTTGTTCGCCCCTTAGATCCACTCGAAGGGTTTGTCAGAGGTGATTCTCGGTAAGGCCATTAAGCAGCACAAACTTCCGCGCGAAGAGCTGGTCATCATGACCAAGTTATGGCTCCACTGGGCGTCAGCATTAGATGGGATCATTGTTTCTTTCAACAAGGTTCATGGACTAGTAACACGCAGTGTCACGGAAAAATACGTTGGTCAAAATCCAGAAAACTTCGGATATGTGAACCAGGAAGAGCTAAGCCGAAAACACATCTTCGACTCTGTGCAACATAGCCTCAAACGGCTTCAGCTGGACTATATCGACGTGTTACAATGTGCGCATCACAATCTTTTTCCAGATGGTCATCAGTGTGGAGAGCTGACGAATAGTGCTTTATGCTCGCCGGCCATCGGTTTGATGCGAATACACCCATCGAGGAGACCGTAAGTAACCTTTCCAAATATTTAATTGAAAAATACTCGTGATACCGAGCAAAATTTAGATGCAGGCTTCACATGATGTCGTAAAAGCTGGATGTGTTCGCTACATCGACGTGAGCTCTTGTCAGGCATGGCAATGTGAGAGTGTCTATTGTTACGGATTCCTCGCGATATTATTAACCGTCCATACAATGCAGAGTATTCGGTTTCTCTTACGGTCACTCCTCATTCAAGTACCACTCATAAACACTTTTCTTTCCTAGATCATGCCATCACGCATAATCTAACGCCTTGAATATCAATGCAGAATCACTACAATATGATTTATCGAGAGGAAGAGCGGGAGATAATGCCCGTTCTCAAGGTGTCTTTCTCATCTCATTCGCCGGGATCTAACTATTTATGAGCAAGCAATCATTCTCCCAGCACTTTGGTGTTGCATCAATCCCCTGGTCTCCTCTCGGCCGCGGACTTCTCGCATGTCCCTTATTCACGGAAAAAACAGCTAGAGGAAGCTTTGATAGGTTTATGCTTCTAGCGTCACTTTGTAAGATGAACGCCGCTTTCTTATGAATTTGGCATGTAGATGGCATGCAATGTACCTCAACGAGTCAGGCGCCGCTGAGATCATCAATCGTTTGGTCTTACCGCATACCGATCGCTATGTTTTTGAAGATTTGCGCTCTGATGGAGTGGATGAAATCGCTAAGAAGAAAGGTATCACGATGGCCCAGTTGTCTATTGTATGGGTATTGTCCAAGGATGGTATGTTTTCAAGCGGTTATATGCGTCCTCCAGTGAAATTCATCAATACTCCCTTCAGTCGTTGCAGCTCCCGTGGTTGGTACGACATCCCTCGACAACTTATACGACATTCTTGGTAAGTTTCTAGTCGCCAGAACACCGGCGATGGTCAATAACTCCGAATTTTTGTGGACTGATCTTGCAAAAGGCGGGCTCGACGTAAAGCTGAGTGACGAGGAAGTGGAATATCTTGAGCTTGAGGAGGTGTACAGCCCAATGCCTATCCTCGGACATCCGTGATGCTGTCCATCACAGATAGGTGGTGTGAAATGCGTTAGCTATGCGAATTTTGTGATATCATCAAGCAGCGTTGTCGGCTACTCCCGTTAGGTGGCATTAAATAAATGCTGTGTCCGTATTATGAACCTTCATTCGGTTAGTCCAAATTCTCCGCCAGCCCTGCGCGACTCTACGCGACTACACTACGAGGGCCCAGCTATCTTTAGGGAATTGTATGAGCATTGACGTGTCTTCATACACACGCACTTCCTGAAATATCTCAGGCTCTTTCAGACACCGATGTGATCATGTACTGACTGCTGATCTCCCACTGACACATGATTGACAAGCTCTTGATGTATTAAGCCTGGACATCTGTGTAAACGCTTATCTGCAGGGCTACTTCAAATGTCTCTCACCGAACGCAATTCGGCTTGCATGGAGATATGAGCCTTAGAGTGGAATTAAAAGTTTCATGCACTGATTGAACTGACCAGATAGCATACATTCCATGGAGGACAGTGGCTCCGACAAGGGCGTATATGACCTGTGTTTTAACACTGTATACTGATCATCTTGTGGCAATTATGGATCCGGAGGATACCTTCCGAGCTTTTGCGTGGGCGGGCCAGTCGTGCAAGGCGTTCCAACTTCCAGAGCAGTAGTAACTTGAATTTGAAAGCATGTGCTCCTGTTGCCCGGTGATTTTTCAATCGTCGATGATAGCCTTTCGGAATTGAGACCGATTCGACTCCAAATTCTTGTCTCGTACACAACGATATCTGTTGAACTTCTTTCGAAAAATGTTGCCTTGAGTGGGCGGTTGCAATCTGGTTGTGCGTTTCCAGTGGGCGGCTACCATCTGGTCGTAAAGTCTACTGACTCTATTCCTTTCTCGTTCCGAAACACCATTTTTCGGAATCAATAAATTCGCATCCAGAAGAAACTTAAGCGCCCATGTCGAGGTATTTTGGGTCAAACCGATCCTCCTTTGGGGGGCTTGCGCAACGGGTGACGCTTGATCCCCTTATTACTCAGGTTGACGCTAAGGAGGATAGATGATCAAAATCTGCTTGAAGCATAATTAGGACTTCCCTTTCTGCGGTTCGAATCTGCAGCTATGCTATTCTGCAAAGAGGTCATATCCATGTGGTAAAAGGATGCTCGTAGCCTTGCGGTTACCGTTAGTGCATCATTGAAGTATTTATTGAAGAAGGATTTTTTCTCTCTTTAAGTGATGTGCTGTATTGCCAACAAACGTTTTTCTGTACATACGTGACCGTGACATGTGAGCAGTTGACTTTGCTCTCTGCCGGGCCTAGTACTCTTCAACTCCCTCCCTCATCAACTGCATAGAGCGCTGGCCGTCGACAGTGCCCAGCCGTTTTCGCTCGCCTCGGACGCTCACTAAATAGGACTTTGAGCTTGCTGTATCTTTGTTCTCAAACGGGGATACCGTCATTCTTTGTGTGTTGGGTCGCGAACACCAACATTTCCATTCCTGAAAGAGCACAGAGCGTGTTTGTCCTGCAAGACGGCTATCCCGCCTTTTTCGTCCCGTTCTTGTTTTGATTCTACTGATCCATCTCTCAAATTGACGCAGCGCAATTTTAAACAGGAGAAATACACTGCTCCCTGACTCTTCCCGTGTCGCAGCCGCGGCTACCCTGTGCGCTAGTCGCCTCTTCCTTTGTGGGGTGGAATGGTACGTCCTCAAGGTCTTTCACACGGCTCACGGCGGAAATTTTTGGAACAGGATTAGAAGCAGTAGAGCGTCCTACTACCTGTATTGTAATAATAATAAAACTCTAAACTCTTGCGTGTATGCAACCCGCAACCCGTTGGGTGTTTGATTGAACTGAGGCGAGGCACCCGTTTTAGTTCGGATACCCACTTCTTCGATCGCACCGCCGGGTTTTGGTTGACTTGTTCGTACCTACGAACCGTCATGTTGCGTTCCTCGCCCAGGTCATGTCATGTCTGATCTGAAGGGATCACTCATTGACTTATGGCATCTGTCCTTGGACCGGCGTTGTAGGAGATCTGCTCTCGGAACCATGATCTTCAGTTCCTGTTCCGCGATGAATCCTGCCCCTGACAAGGCTTCTCCCGGCCTACTGTCTTGATAGTGTGTCGTCCATTCCGTTACAACATGATATGCCGCAGGACTCATATGCGTGTAGTCAGTCTCCTGGTATTACTTGTGAGTTACCTTGTAATATCTCCTCAGTGCCGTTATCAATATATTGAGTACAGGCACACAGCATCCGACGAAATTTTCCTTCTTTCTGTTCCCATGCTGATTTCAAGACCATATAAAGGATGCTGGGTCATTGGATAGGACTACTTCACCAAGAACGGTCTGCTTTCGTATCTATCGTCAGCCCCGCTGCCTCGTTTGTTCCAGTTTTTGGTTTCGCACTCATGTGAGTCGGTCGTGACTCGCATCTACCAGCTCTGACAAGCATGCATCAGCATCCCTAGATTTAACAATGGAACCGATTCACAGAGAGCGTTTGCCTCCCGCTTGTGCGCGGTTAAGGGTCGGGATCGTTGGCGGCGGTGTCGCTGGGCTTTACTCTGCCATCCTGCTCCGCAACGCAGGTTACGACGTCCACATCTTTGAAGCGAGTAACCGTGTCGGGGGGGCGTATCTACACCCATCGCTTCTCCTCAGAGAACAATCAGTACTTCGAGGCAGGTGCGATGCGCATCCCCAATTCCTTCTTCCAGAAAATCGTGCTCGACCTCATCGGCTATGTGAATGCCCACCCCGCACTACCTCGCGATCGACGCATCAACCTCATTCCTTACATACTGAACAGTCCTGGCAATCGTCTCTTTATCAATGGCGTTTCTGGTGATGGCTTTCAAGTCTTCAACACCACGCCTGCAGGCATACATTGGAATGTCCCCGCCGCATATGCCGGACGAACCGCGGGATCACTGCTCATGGAAGTTCTTCAACCTTTTATTGAGAATCTGGAACGCGACTTTGATCGCGGTTTTCACGAGCTTCTCGAATTCGACAGCTTCTCCTTCCGTGATTATCTCAAGTCGATCGCTCATTGGGATGATAGAGTCATCGACTTCGTCGAGACCGTCTGCTCGCAGACTAACCAGTATTCCCTCAGTTGTGTCGAGATCGTAATGCAACATCTCGATTTCATGACGCAGGAGTGGTTCACGATTCACGACGGCATGGATCGCCTCCCCCAAGCGATGGCTCGAATAATAGGTCTCGACAAAATCACTTTCGGTGCCCGCGTTACAGGCATTCATGAAGGGGAGCGTGGGGTGGACCTTATCGCGGAGGGTTACAACGGTGGCTTGCACGAATCTTTCGACAAGGTGATCTTGGCCATCCCCCCTGCGGCGCTGAAAATGATCGGCAATCGTCCTCGCTGGAGTCCCGAGAAAGAGATGGCGATTCGTTCTATGCACTTCGAGCCGCTGTACAAGATGGGCATGCGTTTTAAGACGCGCTTTTGGGAGCAGGGCGACTTCGGTAGCCGAGGCGGGCAGTCGACGACGGACCTCCCTATCCGATGGATCGTCTACCCTTCTAATGGTATTGGTGATGACGGGCCTGGTGTGCTCTTACTTTATTCTTGGATGACAGACGCCAATACGTGGCTCTCCCTTTCCACTCACGAGCGCCGAAGTCTAGCCCTTCGGTGCTTGGACGAGGTCTATCCCAGCGTTAACGTGTATGACCAACTCATCGAGACCTTTGACGTGGCTTGGTGTGCATCTTCTGCCACTGGCGACGCCACGTTTCTACCCGGCCAGTTCCAAGCACGTTTTGAGGATGCGCGGAAATCGGAAGGCAACATCTACTTCGCCGGAGAACATCTCTCCCGACACCACACATGGATTGCTGGTGCTCTCCTTTCCGCTTTGCGTAGTGTTCGTGAGCTTGTCGGAGATGCGTCTGCTCACATCGTGGAATCTCTTACTCCTGATGCTGCCTCTTTGCATTCTACCTCCAAGCGTCGGGTTTCGGATGCTTCTCGATAATTCCATACTCTCGTCCCCGACTTAGCTCTCCTGCCCTGCAATAGATCCAGCTATCCACGATAACTTCAATCACGTAGATTTCTTGACTTGTTGCCCCCATCTTGCGCCATACTCCTGCAGTTCAACGACATCACGTTTTATATTTTCTGCATCTCATACAACCACCGGTCTGTATTTTTATCAGTCACTTCTTGTTATATCTCAACGCATCTACAAACACACTTACTTACCTATGGATCCCGGCTGGTCCTTATCTCACATTTGATAGTGCAATAGATGATCCAACTCGAACAACGTGAAAAAGTGATGCCAGTAAAGGCACGATATATTTATTGATAGAACCACGAGAATTGATTTCCACGACACGTGGTGGCGCGGAGATAAAGCCGAGATCAATGAATTAACGATGAGGACTCGCGGACATGCCGGAAGCTAACAAGGATACATGAGAAGTTATGGTTCATTGATGTCGACGGATATCTATAAGCGGTGGACGGGGAAAAGCGATTTGCGGATTGGAGTCGCCCATTAACCTATATGAATAGAAACACCGAGAACACCGAGAGTCCTGTGATGTGGCATTTGAAGCTCATCATCAACTACAATATCTAGTCACCGTACCGGAGATAAAACTCGACTGTCAGATGGACTTCAACCAGCAACCCCTCACTGCGTCAATCGCAAACATGTCATGGAGTACAGGTGCATAATTCGCAGAGAAAAGCTCCGGAAGGCGAGAAAGAGAGCACAAAAATAAGCATGGCACACGAGATACACTCCGGGACATGCTGTGCAAACATTCAAGCTTAAAGCTTCGGCAAATATGATCAAGATCTGAAGACTGAGCATGCACAAGCTCGACTCTCGATTTACAAGACGCCGATGTGATAGTAGCACTCTGCCTTCCAAGAGTATTCGGTTTGCGAGACCCAGTGCGAAAATAGATGGAATGAACATTGAACAAACGGATGTAAACGATGTCGAGTGCTCGAAAATCGACAAAAGTACGTACTGTATTACAAGAAATTTAAATAAAGAAACATCAAATGTCTATGTCATGCACGACGGCTCAGCGGCGCCAATTTCTGCGTGACTGAATCTCTTCACTGTGACAAAAGTGACATGGGTGTCACGCACCACTCAAAGGAGAGTCAAAGGAGGCATTGCTCTTAGTCATTCAGATCGAGCCTCTTTTCCTCCTACCATCACCTTTACCGATCTTTTTTTTCAGGCTGACCGCTGCTCAGCGTGTCTGATTACTGGTCGTTGTAACTCGGAATCGTTTGCGCTGCATATACGGTAGGTCATAGCGAAAACTGACCCTCTTTTGCAATGGCATTGAACTGGTTTAGCGACCTGGTCCCTTCATCTTTCGGGTTATCAGCATCGCACTGCGAATCTTCGAGGAACCGTCAAAAGCCTCTGAATCACCCTCTACCGCACACGAGTCTCTCACGATGTCCTACTCTCAACCCTTTCCTCTCGCCGCTCCTGTAAAACCTCAGCAGGCTACATATGCACCGGACCTCGCTGTTCGGCTCATTTGCCCAGACTGCCGAGATCCAAACCCGAACATCATCGAAGAGTTTGGCAGTGGGGACCTCGTGTGTGGTAGTTGTGGGTTAGTCCTCGGCGACCGAGTCGTTGACACGCGTAGTGAATGGCGGGTACGTAGACTCGTTATACGTTTCTAGACATTTTGCTCACGCTACACTGTCTTGTCAGACCTTTGCGAACGATGAGGGTGATGACCCGTCGCGTGTTGGTGCCGCGTCAGACCCCCTCATGGACGGTATCGAACAACTTGATACCATGATCAGCTTCCGTGACGGGGGCTCTGGCGTGGCTCGCGAGTTACAGCGTGCGGCATCGCGATCTCAGAGTTCGCGCTCCGAGCGCAACCTCCTCACTGCCTTCCGTGAGATTTCCAACACGTGCGACCAGTTCTCTCTTCCGAAGACAATCAGCGACATTGCGAAACAGCTGTACAAACGTTCAGACGAGGAGAAACTACTGCGAGGCAAACCATCGGAGGCGGTCGTCGCAGCGTGCATCTTCATTGCCTGTCGACAGGCCCATGTTCCGCGCACGTTCCGGGAGATATGCAATCTAACGCATGTCTCGAAGAAGGTGCTTGGACAATGTTACAAGGCACTGGAGCAGGCGTTCAATCTCACGCCGGGTGCATCTGCGCATGCCTCGAATATCCCCGCGACGTCGACAGGTCCGGAGGACCTGCTCATCCGTTATTGTAACCATCTCGACCTGCCACCGAACGTTCAGGCAATCTGCCGGGACATCGTTATCGCGGCGCGCGAGCAGGGTATCGCGGACGGCCGTAGCCCCGTGTCGATTGCGGGCGGAGCGATATACTTTACATGTCACTTGCTCGGCAAGCCCAAGACGGCGAGGGATATCAGCGCGGTGGCGGGCGTCAGCGAGGGCACCATTAAGTTGGTGTATCGGCTGTACTTTGCGGAGAAGGAAAAGCTCGTCAAGGAGGAGTGGATCAAGGAGGGCAAAGCGAACTTGGACCGTTTGCCTGTGGACCAGACGACGAAGTAGGACTTGAAATGGGGAATAGTAGATTAACCTCGGACGTAATGTTGGAGCTTGATGACGGGGGTGAAATAACTTATTATGATTATGCCTGTCTTTACAATGTGTATGTATTCTTCCTCGAGTGGCAATACATACGTGGCTTTCGTGCTCATTTTGTCATATTGACTCGGCGCGATTGATGCTATACGCGCAATTGTGACCGAGATCCGTTAAGCACTGAGAGATTCAAAACGCAATGCTGTGTGTCCATGCGCGCACCCGTCGACGATGCACTCTCTATGGAAATGGCAGTCGCAGAACCATCTTAGAAGAGAATTCTGTTCTGCTCATGATTCAGTCCAGAATGTGGTCAAGCCATTGAAGTCGACGCAATGAGACCAGTCAATAGAACAACAGCGAACGAGGGCATCAACACTACTATACAAAATACGGCATGTTGCCCTGCAAAATGAAAGAAGTCATTCAGTAATCCAATAAATAACTCTTTTGTTCTATGGGATGAGGGATCAATAGTCAGAACTCACCGCTCTTCGCGTGCGCTGCATTCCCACGTCACGCTCGTTTTCCTCCGCGGGACCATAAACCGTGAACTCGCGCTTGCCGTCCTCCCGAATGGTCAAGATCGACGCCATGTTGCCGCAGCGGTAACAATAGTTTGGCGCGGACCACACCGTCGCCAGCTGATCGTCAAACATGTACTTGTAGCCCTCCTGCACCAGTTGGTGTGCGCGGGCAATTAGCGTGAGAGAGTTGACGTGGTTGAACTGATTTTATTCCGTGATTTAGATACAAGTTCATGCAATTCAAGAAAAGAGATCCCGCGAACGTACCTCGTGCGTAACGCTACCCCCGAAGAGCCAACCTGCTCCTCGAGGACTCACGGCCCAATTCTCCACGTCGTCCGGGTCCGACCACATGAGGTCTGGGGCATGCGCACCAAAAGTAAATCAGAGACAAGGCTCCCATTAAGGAAATAAATTGCTACCGCAGAATGCGCCCTCGTGAGGAATTTCCTGCGCTCGCGAGAGCAGGCGAATCTGATCCAGTGTCCGGATATCTGGCGAAAGGCCTCCGTGGACGCACAGAACGGAACCGTCAATGATCTATGTCATTTGGGATAAAAGTGTGCGAATGGCAGAAATCGGGAAAGGAAAAAATAAGTCTCAGCTCGCGAACGTGCGGGCTAAGGTAATGGACAAGAACGAACGGCGGCTAGATTGAGATAATCGAACACACTACAGCACGCCTTCCACACTGATGCGCTCCCGTACTTTTGCTGGCACTCATCTGGAAAAACCCGAATGTAATCCATCGTTTAGATTGACAAAGAATAGGAAAGAACACAGCGAGACAAACCGTAAAACCCGTACACCTGCGTGATCTGTCGACTCTCGTGATTCCCGCGCAACAATGTCACTTTATCTGGATACCTGCACATGCACGCACCAGATAAATCCGTGTGTGAAGGTTCCCATGCCTTCTAAACCTCCAAGAAATCAAAAAGGTAAGGGACGTACTTCGCTTTGAGGGCCAACAGTAACGAGACTGTCTCAAGACTATAATGTCCCCTATCAACAAAATCGCCCTGAACACCCAAAGTAGCAGCACCACCGATGATGATTCACAAGAGCAAAAATCAAAACCAAAAGCAAGGTCCTCAGTACACGCCCGGAGCTGGTGCCGACCCACAAACAGAAACGTACGTGCCATAAAAATATAGCTTGTCCCCTCCTCCACGCTCCCGCCCCGCCTGAGCAGCTCCAGCAGGTCCCAAAACTGCCCGTGAATATCCCCACAGATGGTCACGGGGCTTTGCACTGGCTGGATATTTGATTCCTCCAAAAGCAGTGTTCGCACACGGTCGCACAGCACTCTCATGTCCGCCTCCGGAAGGTGCTCACAGTTCATCAGCTGCGCGATCCACTTGTCCGGGTCGTAGCGCGCCATAAATAGGTCTAAAATCGGTTAAGGAAGGGGAACGGAAGAAACGCGATGAGAGGTGGTTAAGGTTCACAGATGGACAAGGCTGAAGAAACGAGCGTAGCAGATGGTCAGGAAATTGTGAGATGAAGACAAGAATGTGAGATGAAGGCTGGAGGCAAGCCGAGTGACGCAATGTTTATTTATTTAATTTACAGCCGATTACCGGGAGATAGAGACCAAAAAAAATCTTATCTGATCTCCGGAGCAGAGCAATCATAGACCTTCATAGACTCCTCCTTGGAAACATATATTGTACATAGGGACATGCAAGACCAGGAAGCGATGCTCATGAGGAGAGGAACGACACTGACCAGTGTTGCATACCATAGACAGAGATGAACATAGACGATACGACATGAAGGAGCTCATGATGAATTTGTCTACCACTTCCCCTTCCCCTTCCCCTTCACATCTCCCCCGCCGGCTTTTCTTGCCAGCGACACCCCACCCTCGCCCTTTGATGCGAAACGCACGGCTTTCCTGACATTGACGACGTCGCTTCCATCTTCCCGTCTCGATTTTTTGTGCTCGTTTCCGAGCTTAGATAGTAACGCCAGATTTGCAGTTTTCTCCTTTTCGATTGACGTCTCCGTTGGGTCGAACTGAAACAGAGACATGAGGGGAAGGAAGTGAGTGGTGAGAGTGAACATTAGAAAGATGCAGAGGCGAAAGAAGAACCAGCCTTGCGTTTGACCCCTCGCAACTTCTTCTCACCCTCGAGCTTTTTATCGAACTTACCCATACTGGCGGTGCTGATTCTTGTTGTCGCAAGTGTCCCTTCAATGCCCCTTTTCCGCTCCTCGCGTTCGTTAGCTGGACCCTGCGCCCGCGCCAGATTCTGCAGTTGTTGGCGCTCGTTCTTGGCAACTCTTGATTTTCGTGCGTCTCTAGCCTCCTTCGAAGGATCATGATCCGCATCTGGAGAAAATTTCATTACCAATCATAAGTCTTTGTCTGGGCGGAAGGGGATAGAAATCGGGGGAGGGAGGCGAAAGAATAACATACCAGCATTCGCCCGCACTTCTGTGAGCCATTGCGACTCCAATTCCCTGTTCTTTCCATTCCACCCCCAACGGTTGACCCAATCCTGCTTCTCCTCATCCCACACCTTCTTATCTCTCTTCGTCTTCTGAATTCCCTTCGCTGCCGCGAATTTCTCCCATTTTGTCGGCGGCTTGGGTTTTGGCAGCGGTTTCGCCCGTGGGAGCTGAGTAGTCGACGTAGGGAGCTGTGCAAGTGGTCCGTCGGGCGAGGACTGGGTCGGCTGGGAGAAGAGCGTAGCTAGGAGGACTTGGACACCGTCGCGCGCGGTGGATTGGAGAAAGTCTTCAAGGTTTTCACTGTGAAAGGATGTTAGATAACTTGCAATTGATGATACAAGATATCAAACGACATACTTGTAGCTTTCTTCGTCTATTGGGTTCAGATCAGTAACAGTCAGGAAGCCAGCATCGACTTCGAGGGGTATATCTTTTTTCTACAGTCACAAATTTGCTGTTGGAAAAAAAAGACAGTCAGTCGTCGTGCCAATGTGCGACCAATAACGCGTACTGTTTTGCTGCCTGAGATGCAAGTATATCTGAAACGTCCATCGTCAATGAGAGGAAATGACCCGTAAATATCAAACTTCAGATTCTCAAGGATTCATGGGCACTAAATTAAGTTCCAGTCACGTGTTTTCACCTTGACGTTCTCCACCTTGATCGATATTGGATCGATACTTATCGTTCAAGCCTCGATAATATCTTCTTGTGCGGCAGTCCTTTTGCTGTAGACTTCCACATGATGAACTCAGACGAATATTCTTCGTGTCACCGCCTAGTGGTCTGTTTCTGCCTTTAGTTGGGAACCGCCCTAGTAATAGTATGTGCGTATTCATCTTTTCCTATCTCTGGAATCTGCAGGCGACTCGTAAGTACATTCCCCAAACCAGTCTACCGTGACGGTGTCTGAGCAATATAACATACCCAATCGATTCGGACTTCTATGAATTTCAGGTATGCTGTCGCATTACAATCACTTACAGTTTGCTCTGGTGTCACAGTGTTATGCAAACGCCGAGTCTTTTCTGTGTTACAGGACCTCATCGTGCCTCATCTTACCTAGATCAGTACAGCAGCCAGCTTGCCCTATGCGACATATCCCGACTTTACCTGCTTCTCCTGTTCTATCGTCTCACCTTTTGCTTCCGAACTTAGTGTTCTACAATTATCCTCATCTTTAGCCAATTGAACAGGAAGACGCAGGTAGGACGGTTATACATGCATTGGGAACAAAGCGTTATATGTACCTCACGTCCCTTTCGGATTGCACCCAATCCTTCGAGGGAAAGAATCATGGAGCCGTGCTGCCTCGAACTTTCTAAGTATGTATGCATCTTATCTTATCGCCTGTGATCGTTGTTACCTCCCGTCTTCCCGAATCTCCATGCATATGCATATGCTTCATACCATTCTCTCGGTATGTGTATTATCCCGCGCAGTTGCTTTATAACGATGCCATTTGGTCTTTGTGCGGCCTTGACAACGGCAGTGATCATATGGCCAAGACGTGAGTCCATATATACTAGCGTTGGCACACTTAGATCGCGTTTTGCTATTGACACGCCGCAGCAAACGTATTGACAATGAAGCTTTGAAGCATCGTGACGACAGTTTATGCTCGAGTCGCGAATCCAGCTCCATCAATCGGAACTAAAGCTTCGCCATGGGCGGTCACATCAGCTAAGTAGCACCATTCTTTGGGCTTCCCATCCATATGATCCCGCCTTCTCTTCTCTAATTCCATCAAATTTCGCACACGGTATGCCCATTTCCTATAAAGTCCCCTAACCCAACAATACCTGCTCCCTCCCGCTTACCAGTTCCCGCACAAGCATCCACCATGCTCGTGCTTTCTCTCTTCCTCCTGGCAGGCCTAGCCCAAGCTGCCCCCCACAGCTCTATCAAAGTCAAGGAACGCGTCCCAGAGCCCCGCAACTGGGTCAGATTATCCGAAGCTCCCGCGGACCACACCATTGCGCTCCGCATCGCGCTTCCTCAGCCCAACTTCCGCGCGCTCGAGATGCATCTGTACGAGGTGAGCGACCCTGCGCATGCGCGGTACGGCGCGCATCTGTCGAAGGAAGAGGTCGAGGCGCTTGTGCGGCCGCATGAAGAGAGTGTCGATGCTGTGAACGACTGGCTTGCAAGTCACGGGATTCAGGAGAGCCAGTGCCATCGCTCGCCTGCAAAGGATTGGGTTAAGGTGGACGTGCCAGTCGGTTTAGCGGAGAATATGTTGGACGCTGTGAGTGCAATCGTGTTTCACGAGATTCCCTCCTTTTGTGAACTTCATGAGTGGCGGTGGTGGATAGAAATATCACGTTTGGCAACACGTCGATGGGGATACGCTCGTCCGCACGACGAGCTACAGCCTGCCGGAGCACCTGCACAGACACATCGACCTTGTACAGCCAACGACTATGTTCGGCCGATTCAAGAAGCACCGCTCCACCATCAGCATCTTCGAACCCGACCAGCCTGCATCTACCGTGACGGCGGATTTAACGAACGCGGCGGGTGTGGACGCGACCTGCAATACGAGCATTACCATCAAATGTTTGCAGCAGATCTACAACATCGGGGACTACGTCTCGAACGCGACAAATGGGAACCAGATCGGGCTGACGGGTTACCTCGAGCAGTTCGCCAATATTGCGGACCTGAATCAGTTTTATACTGCCCAGAGGCCACAGGCGGTCAATTCGAATTTCACGACGATTTTGATCAACGGTGCGTCTACGTTGTGAAGTCTATAAATAGAAAGACTGTGATAGAATTAGCGTGATGACACCTGTGTGTGGGTCAATAGGTGGACAGAATGATCAGAATATTTCAGAGGCAGGTATCGAGGCCAACCTCGATACGCAGTTCGCGTTCGGATTGACATTCCCCACGCCCGGGACCTTCTACTCGACCGGTGGGAGCCCACCTTTTATTCCTGATGAGAACACTCCCACGGATACGAATGAGCCTTACATCGACGTGCGTGGTACCCTATTCGTCGTTTTTGGATTGATCGTGAACTCTGGCGTGCAGTGGCTTGCATTTGTCCTCAACCAAACTGACCTTCCTCAATCGATTTCGACGAGCTACGGGGATGACGAACAGACAGGTCAGAAAAATCTGGCGTCCTTGAAATTATTTTGCTCTCGAAGTTGACTTCGAAGGCATACAGTGCCTCAGAGCTACGCTGAGCGCGCATGCCAGGAGTTTGCTCAACTCGGTACGTCCACACACTGCCTTTTCATGATCAAAGCATCGGTTATATCCTGAAAAACTGTTAAGGTGCTCGTGGCGTGTCGCTGATGTTCAGCTCGGGCGACAGTGGTGTCGGTGATGGCGATTCCGATCCTGCGACGCAGACATGCATTACCAACGATGGGACGAACACGACGCAATTTATCCCCAGTTTCCCTGCCAGCTGTCCCTAGTATGTGTCTTCGTTCTTGTTCGCGCCGTTCATTCTGGATACAAACTAATTTGTAACGATAGTGTGACGGCTGTAGGTGGGACGCAGCATTTCCCTGAGGTCGCTGTCTCGAGGTTCTTCTCTGGTGGAGGATTCAGTAATTATGTGCGTTGTGCCCGCCCGCGCAGGTCTTGAAGAAGAGATGGGTATTGAGTATTTTATTTTGCTGTTCAGTTCGCGCGCCCTGCATATCAAGAGGCAGCTGTCTCAGGTTATCTCTCCACACTCCCTGAAGGCCTCTATGCGGGTCTCTTCAACCAGTAAGCCTTCATCGCTCCGCTCTTTTCCGCGAGAAAATTTATTCTTCCCTTTTTACTCTCGACAGGAGCGGTCGCGTAAGCTTGATACGTTTTTTCCAAATCCTCCATCTCTGATTTATGTTTCGAATGTTCGCTCCTACCTAGGCCTACCCCGACGTCGCCGCGCAAGGCGACTTTTTTCCTGGTCGTCTTCCAGGGTGCGACGGGTCATGTCGGCGGGACGTCCGCTTCGTCTCCTACGTTTGCGGGTGTCGTCGCACTGTTGAACGATGCACGTATCAATGCGGGACTCCCCCCGCTCGGGTTCCTGAACCCGTTGCTGTACAGCACGGGTGTAGCGGGTCTGAACGATATCACCGTGGGAAATAATGCGGGATGTGGAACGGAGGGATTCAATGTGCGTATATCTTTTTTTTTTTAAAGAGGGCATGCTGATAATTCTGTTGGTCCTTGTATAGGCGTCGACGGGGTGGGATCCGGTGACAGGGCTTGGAACGCCGAACTTTGGAAAGTTGAAGGATATCGTGCTAGATGTCTGATCGATAGTGACATCGGTGGACTTTGGACTCGCATTTGAGGCTCTCACAATGGGATTGGGCTGTTGTTCGGGTATTATCTGGGTATTGGGTTAACCAAATCAATGGAGGAGGCAGTGAGTAGGAGCACAAGGGCTTAAAATTTGACAAGGTACGCGTGATATCGCGCGTGTCTCGAGGCGTGCATTAGGAGTTTTTTGAGGCGCGCAAGGGGTCTCTCCAGACTCGGCGACTTGTTGCATTGTTCTGGTGAAATGACAGGGAATGACGGGTGAGTTAGACTGACGGGTCGGAGCATTCAGCAGGCCCGGTATACGGAAACACTCCCCAATTCGATCCTTCCCATTTCCGGCTATTTGGCATCAAGGATCCGGACTTAAGGTGATGATGGTGTACACGACCAGTTCTGAACTGGGTAAGTCGTTGTTCTCAAGAAACCTCGGGGACCTACTGAAGAAGTTCATGTATGGGATTGGGCCTCTGCATTTCCGCAGAAGACAAATTTTTTTTTCCTACTGTGAGCTGGCATTTTCGGTGCAACTTTTATCGCCTTCAATATCGCGACCATCGTGGATACGCTTCTGCCTCCTGTGCTCTGTGTCCCACGTGCGGTGGCTAGTCTCATACCAAGACCCTCCCACGCGTGTGCCGCCAAGAGGAGTTTGGTTCGAACTTAGTGCGGCGGCGAGCAGTTTAGCAGTGTGATAGTAGATATCCAAATAAGGCAACTCCTGTGGTCTGAGAGCTATGGGGTCGTGGCGACGCGGAAGTTGTTCAAAGCTCAAGCTCAAGGACATGGCCGCTCTTCTTTCGCTACTTACTCCACAGCTGGCTTGCTCGACTCTCAATGATTATCGAGGTTTTCGAGCGACGAGGACGGTGGGGCCAAGCAAACAGTGGTATTTGAGGATAAAATGACGAGAGTGAGAACCATATGGTCCCGCCCATCAACGGCTCCATATCATGCTTCTTCGCCGAGCTAGCGCCTCCCACACCATAAAACCCGCGACTTGAATCCCCCCACAGGTTCGTGTGCTGCCCGCCAGTTTCCTTCGCACCAGCATCTGCCCGCCATCATGCTCGTGCTCTCGCTCTTCTTCCTCGCCGTCATCGGCATCGCCAACGCGGCACCTCAAAGCACGCCCAAGCTCAAGGAACGCGTCGACGTGCCCCGCAACTGGGTCAGGCTCGGCGACGTCCCCGCGGACCACACCATTGCGCTCCGCATCGCGCTTCCTCAGCCCAACTTTGCGACCCTCGAGCAGCACCTGTACGAGGTCAGCGATCCCGACCACGACCGCTACGGCGCGTATCTCTCCAAGGAGGAGGTCGAGGAGCTTGTCGCGCCCCATCCCGATAGTATTAGTGCCGTGACCGAATGGCTCGCGGAACATGGGATTAAGGAAAGCGATTGCATGCATTCGCCTGCGAAAGATTGGGTCAAGGTGAACGTTCCCGTGAGCAAGGCCGAACAAATGCTTGACACCGTGAGTCTTGTTCATCCACGCTCGCTCAATCCCCCCGTTGTGACGTGACATGTTTCTCAGAAATATCACGCATGGAAGCACACCGTCGACGGCGACGTACTCGTCAGGACTACCAGCTACAGCCTCCCAGAGCACCTCCACGAGCATGTCGAGCTCATTCAGCCCACGACGATGTTCGGCCGTTTCCACCGGGCGCGCTCGCAGATCAGCATCCTCGAGGACGCAGAGGAAACCCCTGCCTCGGCGAACACGGAAAAGATTGTTGACGCGAAGACCGGGACTGCAGTCGACGCGAGCTGCAATACCACTATCACCATCTCTTGCATCCAGCAGATCTACAATGCGGTCGGGTACACACCTCAGGCGGCTGGAGTGAACAAGATTGGTATCACGGGTTACCTTGAGGAATTTGCGAATTTCCAGGACTTGAAGTCGTTCTACGCAGACCAGCGTCCCGAGGCGATCAACTCGACTTTCAAGGTCATCCTCATCAACGGTGCGACCCTCATTTTATTTCTGTGGATTTCCGCGTGAAGCGAACGAAGGCATTGTGCCCCACCCTGACGTATATGGAAACACGATACAGGTGGTGAGAATAACCAAACGCTGTCCGAGGCGGGAGCGGAGGCAAATCTGGATGTCCAGTTCGCGTATGGGATCTCGTTTCCCACCCCAGGCACGTTCTTTTTCCACGGGTGGCAGCCCGCCATTCATTCCGGATGATATTACCACCACTGACAGTAACGAACCCTACACTGAAGTAAAGCATCCGTCGCTCAGCCTCTTCTCTCTTCTTACTCATTGATTTCTTTTTCTTTTTTGGACGCGACGTTAAGTGGCTCGATTATATCCTCTCGCACCCCAACCCTCCACAGACTATTTCGACGAGTTACGGCGATGATGAACAGACAGGTACTCTAACTCACTCCATCTATTCTGTCAGCAAAATCTCACCCTAGCGTGTGCGTGTGTGCCTGCAGTTCCCAAGACTTTCGCCGTGCGTGCCTGCAACGGCTTCGCCCAGCTTGGTATGCCTTTCCTCCTACCGAGCTTTGCACATGACGAGATGCTAAATATATGCGGGACTGTCGTGTCCAGGCGTGCGCGGCGTGTCGCTAACGTTCAGTTCTGGAGACGGAGGTGTGGGCGATGGCGATGCCAATCCTGCGACACAGACTTGCTTCACGAATGACGGTCGGAATGTCACGCGGTTTATCCCTGCATTCCCGGCTAGCTGTCCCTTGTAAGTTTGGTCTCGGAAGCAGAGGAGAAACGTGTTTTGATATTCCCTTTTCTCGGTTTGTGATTAGCGTCACCGCCGTGGGCGGAACTCAGCACTTCCCTGAGGTCGCCGTATCCCGTTTCTTCTCCGGCGGCGGGTTCAGCAACTATGTGCATCAATTTCTCTCTAACTTTGATACAGGATTTCGTTTCTGATCTTCTGCTATTCTGAAAATGGCTGCAGTTCCAGCGTCCGAAATTCCAAGAGCAAGCCGTCGACAGTTTCTTGTCCAAGCTCCCGAAGGGCACTTATGAAGGTCTCTTCAACCCGTGCGTATATTTCTCTCTAGTACATCATCGCACAATTCAACGAAACTGAGACACATTCCTTTACAGCGAGGGCCGAGTAAGCCTATTTTCTCATGCCTCCAATCCAATCGAATAATTTCCGAACTCTATCACTCGAACAGGGCATCCCCGACGTCGCCGCGCAAGGCGACTTCCTCCGCATCTTCCTCTCCGGTCGCGCGGTCCTCATCGGCGGCACCTCCGCGTCGTCACCGACGTTCGCGGGCATCGTGGCGCTGCTCAACGATGCGCGCATCGCGCACGGGCTGCCTTCGCTCGGCTGGCTCAACCCGTTGCTGTACAAGCGCGGCGTCGAGGCGCTCAATGATATCACGGTCGGACATAATGCTGGCTGCGGCACGCCTGGGTTCAATGTGAGTAATTATTTTTGCTTCGTGGGGGATCTGTTTTTAACGACAATGATGTGCTGTATTGTGGGTGTAGTCGACGGAGGGGTGGGACCCGGTGACGGGTCTTGGGACGCCGAACTTTGGGAAGTTGAAGGATATTGTGTTGTCTCTTCATTGAGTCTGTTTTCCCATTGGGTTATGTGAATGAATGAGATGGGCGATGGTCGGTGATCCTGTCCGTGTTGAAGGTTGATGACTGGTATTTTGTGTTTAATAAGTATTCGGCGGTTAGTTGAGTGTATGCTGACGATTCAAGGCGAGTGTGCAGGTAAAGGGTATTGAGGACCCATTCGGAGGACACCGTCGTGGGATCACGGCGTCGTCATTTATACACTAACATGTACAGAAAACATCAAAAAAGCGAACGGCGCGACGCTGCGGCCTAGTCGTCGTAGCCCATCCTTCTTCTGCCCCACGAGACGAAGAGCTCCTTGGACTGTCGCCGGCGCGTAAACCAATTGCCCAAGATGATCCCCCATAGATATTCCACATACGTGACGCCCCCGTCCTTCATGCATACCAATCCTCAGTCTGAAAGAACACTTACAACATATCAGGATAATACGGACCTTGCCCATCGAAATCCCGATAACCTCGATCGAGCCCTCGTATACACTCGCGCACGGCTTGCTGCGGAGGACGCTGAGCACGTTGGCGACGATGACGGCGGCGTGTCGCTCGTATTTTATGAGCCCGTTACGCTCCTCATTGTCGACGACGTCGCCAGCGCAGAAGACGCGCGGGTGCGCGATGAGCTCGAGCGTTGGGCGTGTGCGAACGAGGCCGGATGGCGTCAGCGTGTCGGTGCCTAGGGTCTTGATGAAGTCGGTCGCGGGTCGGGCGCCGAAGGAGGATATCTGCGTCGGATGTTCATGTCATCCACTATTGTTTGGCCGAAAATAGGAGAGGATCTGGTGAAAAACGTACGACGAGGTCGGCGCGGAGAGGGAGGCCGCTGCGCGTGGTGACGAAGCCTTCTTCGGGCGTTATTTGGTCGAGGTGGTCATTGAAGACAAAGGTGATGCCCCGTGCGCGCATCTCTCGTGCGATGCGATCGCGGAAGTGGTTTGGGTAGGTTCGGTGCAATGGCAGAGGTCCGCTTTGGACGATCGTGATGCGTTTGTTCTGAGGTAGGTGAGCGGTGCGAGTGGTCTGCAGCTGGGGAAAAGAAGGTGCGACACGTACTGGCAAATAGTGCCTGATCTCTCCCGCAATTTCTGCAGGTATCTGTGAGTCGGTGGGTTGTTCGACGCGCAAGCGCGTGATTGGAGAGAGCTAGGACTGACCAATATTGACGGGTCCTCCACCTGCCGTGATAATTTCGTTTGCATCACGTATACCCCGGCGGCCATCTCTCGATAAATCTCAGCGTCTCCTCTGCATCATCTGGATACTTCATAGGACCCTCATAAACAGTCCCAGGCGCGAGCACCAGCACATCATACCACAACTTTGTCACCCCCTTCTCAGACTCCACCCCATTTACAACGACCCGACGCGAGGCTGATCATTTCGGCGACTGCAACGCCAACCGTGACGATGGTTCCGGCTTCAATAGCCACAACAAGTGTCGCAGGGAAGTGGGTATAAATCCAGACGCCACCCGCTTGAGGGCGCGAAGCTGGTATGTACACGGCACTTACCCCCGCATCATAACGGTCGAAATCCCCGGAATAAAAGGTTTCGCAGTGAATGCCGATGAATGCCGCGAAAAAGGAGAGATAAGCAAGATTGAAAGCGGCGAATTCATGGAAGAGGCTGATCTGTCTGCGCTGGACTATAGTGGCAAGGATGATGGCGCTGGTTGTGTAAAACTCGACGCACCAGGCCGCTGCAGCGGGAGGGAATCTGTTGCGCGATGCGAACACGAAAGAAAGCACCACTGGTACAAGTCGAGATAATGAACATCAGTCTATCGTTCCCTGACAGACGCATGCATACCAAAACTTACCTGTTGAGAGCGATTGGAAGTAAAGGGAGACGCGCATGCCTATCCCAGTCACGTCTGGATTTCCCGAGACCAAACAGTCGGGCGACATCTCGGGGGCGCAAAGGAAGATGAGCTTGGCCTCCGAAAGCCAGAATGAGGGAAGGAGTTGGCGACGACTGAATGAAAGTTCTGCCCAGTGCTACATATATGCCTACGTACATGCGCCCGAGGCTGTGTACAACTTTTAGTTGCACAGACTCCCAGACAACTCCCAAAGGGTCCAAAAGGAATTGAATCAAACCAAGATAGTACTGAGCGCAGCCAAGGGCCGCCGCCATGAAGAGAGGACAAGGTGCGAGTGGCCGTACAGTACTGGTGGCTGTTCACCTCTGTGTCCAGTGCAGAGCATCATATGAAGGATCACTGACAAGTATTGATATGATATCGATACTTCGTTGGAAGCGCCTAAGTGCCTGGTGAGTCGCAGTCTAAATAGTAAGTGGAGGTGGTGTGACTCAATGGTGAGGCTGTTGCGTTGTCCGAGTCGCAGGATGCGCGCTAAGTTCAGCGTGAACTCGGTGACGGCTGTCAGATATGTAGCTGGCCAATAGCTGGCCTTCCTCTGAGGACATGCACGAAAACTGTACAGGCAATGACCTGCTCATCGAAGCGAGAGATGTGCTCTTTAATTATGGCAGTATTTTTGACCAGTGGGAACTATCAAATAGAAGGGACTTTTGAGTTGGAAACCAGTGAAGGCACGCCGCTGGCTGCGACCACGGCCGGACCGATGCAGTCTTTGGAAACTTTGTTATTCAATAATGTATTCGACTTGTCCGTCACTGCGCCTGCTATGGAGAGACTCAGTTACCAGTATGATGTTCGAGTGGATTGTACATACATGTACATTTTGCACATATCCAGACTCTGATTCGAGGAGAGCACTTGGGCGAGATATTCAGTTCAAGCGTCTGACCAGTCAAACCTTGATATCTGCGGTAATAGATATATGATATGCAAACCATACAATGCAGCGACGATCTCGCCACACTTACCTTGCGGCCGACGAAATGCAGTAACATACGTATGCATCCTTGCCGGTCGCTGCAGCTGGATCTCCTCGAGTATTGATGAAGGAGTGGAGAGGACTTAAGCAACTCATGCGACCAGGCCCCCTAGGAAGAGGATCTCAGTAGCCCGGCAGTACAGCATCGTCGCAATGTAGGTACCTGCCGATTTTTCAAGTTGTGCTAGGCGGTCAGACAGGAGGATCCTGAGGCACGAAGGTTGACGAGTGGCTACTCTGCCCCCGGGAGACTAGCTAGGCGTTACTTGAGTGCATGCGCCGAGCGTGGATGCTGCACGCAAACCGCCTTGACATGAATCCTCGACCGGAGACGGTGGAATGCATTTTAAGAGCGCATGTGGGTGAAATGGCCCGGGCACGATGTGATGAAGGTGAGCTTGTTGGGCTAGCTGTACCGGGGGCAGCTGCACCCGCCCGTACCACGCAGGCACACCACTCCCGCCGCGAAGTAGCTACAAATATTATCCAGTCATCAAGCCCATCAAAAGTCTCTATAAGATTTCCGTTGAAGAACCTCGAGTCCTGGTCTTTGGCATACACGTCTCTCCGTCGATTTTCCTCAAGGTAAGAAAAAGGTATTCGAGACAGCCAAGATTAGGAGATATCAGTCAATTACTTCTATCAGAAAACAGAGAGCAAGCAATATGAGATCCTGAAACAAATTGTCGACCTTCGCAATTGTGAGGTTGATACGGGAACAAAATCAAAGATGGCGGTGTGAGCAGTGCCCCGAACAACATACGATTACGTATGCACTAAGTACTTCGCTCTTAAGACACGACCATGATCACCATGAAGCCCCCTTCACACACCGTTACCCATCTTTAACTTCCTCTCTTCAACATGCTCGTCTTCACTTCTCCTTCGCCCGTTCTAGCCGCTGGAAGACTTGACTATGCCATCGCTCGAAAAGATGGCAACCAATACTTCCTCATCTTCGCACGACGATATGGCATGGCATATACCAGGGAAGTCGCATACCTCAACTCCACTACCCACCCATCAGAAGTGCTTGCTTTCTCCAAAGAAGGCAGACCTTGTATCTGGTTCGACACAGAACTAGAAAGAGACTCTCGCGACCTCGCGCCTAAGGGCACTGTACTTCCGGCCCTACTTGATGCGGTACCCCGCGCACCTATCCAGCGCACTGGTAGGATGAAGGCCATCACTGCTGTAGAGGGGGGAGAGCGCGAGACATTCGAGGTTGAGATCCTGCTGTCTGAGGACGATCTCGCGCATTGCTGCTATTATTGTGGTGATGCAGAAAGTGCCTCCGACGGTAACTTGCGTTTTGAACGGATTGGCGGCGAGGGATACTCCTCGACATATTGGTGCTCGAATGTATGTGGACTGCTTGGTGAAATCAGTACTGTTGTTGACTTGTTTCAATAGTGCCCGAGAGTGTCCGCCGTCAAAAGGATGTTGATAAGAGTGATCAGGACACGCAGTCTCTGGTGATTATTGGGATTCTGCATCAGATATTACTCATCTGTATCGTTTTCATATCTAATTACCACTTCATTCGTATGATATTCTTAATGTTCCGCATACAGTATGTATGTTATGAACTTATGTATTCACTTAACGCATTGCGAGTCGGAGGAATCTACACTTTTGGACTGTACGCATGGCGTAAGAAGTTTGTACTCGAACACGATATGCACCCAATCGAGCCCAAGTTGCAGGGACAGTGGTAGTTAGAGGAATGAGAGTAGAGGCAACAAACGGATATCTTCGGATACATTTCGACTAAAGATATGCTCTTCAGTATGTCGGTCGGTGCAGTAAATCGTCACTTTTTTGATCATGGATATCATCCAGACCGTCACTCGATCCCTGAGGGCCAGCCAACTTAATCCCTGCTATGTACTTCCGCACGAAGGCTCTCCATAGTTCCGCATCACAGTGCTCCAGCGTCGATGTAAGTAGCAAATTTCGTGTGCGATCTCCTCGGTCCAAACAGCTCCAATACCGAGTCTTTGACGCCTAGCGATGCACATGATTGCCTCCCAACAGGCGTCTCCCTCACGGCGTCTAACATCCTCGTAGATGATGGTAGGCTTTGCAAACGAATACCGATGACAATAATAACCTATGAAGTGGCGCGCCTGTGCATACGACTCTGGCTCCGTCGGAAAGGTGGCCAGCGTCAGTTTTTCAGGTTCCTTGCTCGGATTGAAACGCTTTTGGTTTTGTTCACCCAGCTGAGGAAGAGACGCGCGCTAAAGGCAGACGGAAAGAAGTGAATCCAGGAAGACACGCCGCCCCAAGTTCATGCAACCGATGCAGCGTCAACAAGGCGGCCGACTGTTCGGCTTACCTTTTGTTCGTACCATCGCCAAGGTCTACCATCGCCGTGTCACGAATCCGTGCCTTGACTGTACAAGATCAACGTGAGAGGACGGTGGATATGAACGGCAGAGATCAGGCGCTTACCATCAACCTTGTCTTCCGCGAATCAGGACCATGGAGGTGCCTCTCGTTTGAAAATTGAGGCATTATTCACAAAAAAATGATTTGGGGTTGCATGATAAGCGGCAGGTCATGGATGGGATGGTCCAGCTGGGAAAGTGCTAGAAGCGGAAGTGCTTTTCCAGAGAGGTCCCCGACTTCGCAGCGTGATGATCACGCTACTATGAGACGCGGAAGCGTTGGAGGACGACGAAGGAGGCATCAAAGCAAGTTAGAACTTGTCGGTTTGCACAGGACGCTTTAGACAGCCGATTTTGGGAGTCTTGCGACGGTTGGAAGCAAGTCACCACCAGGTCCTCGCGGAAGAGCTATACTCGAGTCTGAGCTAAGTAAGGAGCGTAACGAGTGCTTCAGATATGTTAGGGTAGGCTGGGAGATCGCTGAAAGTACGACAAAATAATTATTTGATGGGTTCAAGTTGCATGAATGTCAGCGTGCGAGACTGGTACCATGATATCAATGTCCTGACAGCCGTTCTGTGAATTGAAGAGGGCGAGGGTAAGATGGAGTAGATTGAAATGGAAAATATTTCTCACGATGTAGAGGTTTTGTAGAGCACCCCATATCCGGATTTCTATTCACTTACTTGTCGAACACACTCTTGAACTTCGTGACTTAGGACTGCAAACTCTGCCATGATAAAGAAACGAACGAGACCACAAGCACGCGTTCGCGAGCTATCCAAGGAAGTTGACGGCCCATCCACTGAGCTCGAACAAGATGTCAGTGGCAAGGAGGAGGATAGCCTACTGTATGCGAACCATTCCCCTTCCCATTCCAGCAGGGACAAGCTAACAGGCTTTTGATACGAGTGATGTAGTATAGAAGAGCTGATTGAACTCCGCAAACTGAGGAAAGCGAGGCAGGGCATCGACGTTGCGAAATTGAACAAGGGGGACACGAAGAAGAGGAGGAAGAGAGCGCTGGAGGACGAGGGCGCGGATGAGGCGATTCCAGTAGAGTCGGGTTTGAGGAAGGGGGTAAAGGAGGAAGATGAGGACGAAATGTGAGTTTCAACGATCAAATTTGGCTCTGTTTCCGTGCTGAAGTCGATTGTGGTTAGCGATGAGGACGACAGGGAGGCAAAGGCGCGCCGGGTTGTACGGTCGAACAATTTCACGCAGCAGACAAATGCGTTGGATGTAGACAAGCACATGTGCGTCCGCTCCGCTGTTTTCTAAGGCTGATGACCTGAGATGATGTGTTTTCAGGATGGCTTATATCGAGGAGAATATGAAATTGCGCCGCGGGCCTCAAGATGAGGAGAAACAGCAAGGACCAATGGATCCGAGAGACGAGCTATATCGCGTTCCGGATAAATACAGGGTTGAGAAGCGGGTCGCCGAGGAGGGGAATGTGACAAATAGTCTGGCAATGTTGACAGCCATTCCTGAAGTCGACCTCGGTATGGAGTGCGTCATTTTCTTACTTCTTGCGTGTCTTCCTTCTGCTCATGGTCCATACTTATGCACATCTTGTAGCACACGGTTGAAAAATATAGAAGAGACAGAGAAGGCCAAGTTGATGATGACGCACGAGCGCAAGGAGCGCAAGAAAGCAAACGACGAAGAGCATCTCGCTGCTGCACGATGTAAGTCATCCATATTCTCCCAAGCTGATCTATGCTGAACGAATGCGCGAGCAGTCTTCCGACCGAATCTTCGCATGAAGTCGGACGCTGATATCATTCGAGATGCCAGATTGGAGGCAATGGGTCTCCCGCCTGAGGAGGAACACCATCGAGCTCACCACGAACGTACACAAATGGCCACGGACGAAATGGTACATAAACTCCCTCCTGACGAGTCTCCCGCTCCTTCCTAACAATTTTGCCTGCAGGTGATGGAACGCTTCAAAAAGCGAATGCGAAAGTGATGCTGCGTTACTCTGAGTTTCTGTACGACGGTGGTTCGTTTCGATTGTGGTTTTTACGGCTTTGATGCTCTCATTGTAAGGACTAGGTTTATATATTGTGACATCTTTTTTCTTGTGCAACTTTGTGAAGAATGTTTTCTGAGAATGTCGGACACAAACTTACTGGGCCATTTTTGGCCGATCACCATCCAGTTACCAGTGGCTTCATCGTCAATTCATCAGTATCTTGCGCGTCCTTCGTGCTCTTTCATGCCGTCCCAAATATTATCAGATAAGATGAGCGACTACTGACTCCAACCCACGTTCCTCCCAACCCCAATCTCTGGTGTGAATTCCCTCCCAGCCCATGACACATTCAGAAATAGACAAGAAGAGCGTGGTCGTTGTTGGCGGTGGAGGTGCCGGCTCCAACATTGCTCGGCAGCTCTCCGCCAAGCTCGACCCCGCGCGGCACACGCTGACGCTCATCAATGCATCAATGCTCGTCCATTCCACGTCTTCTTGCCGGCCACCGTTCGTATGGCAGTGACAGACGAAGGAAGGCTGGAGGACGAGATTCTCGTACCGTTTGGCAAAGTGCTCTCCCCGCGGATGGGTGAAGTCAAGTTCGGGAAGGTCGTGCGGATTGAGGAAGCGGAGAAGGGCAAAGGTGGGCAGGTCGTACTGAAAGATGGAGAGACAATCAGATTCCGAAGGAGGACTTGCTCAGAAACAAAGGTACGAGGACATACCTTGCGAGCAACATGCGCAGGACCGCTCCCGGCCGAGAAATTCGAACCGACTCCACCAGAAGCTACTTAGAGTGTTGGACGTAATAATGACAATCTACCTTGACGATGAGGAGCGTGAGTTTCCTTCTCTAAAATTCGGTTTGTGGACGGCGCTAGTTCCGATCTGATTTCCATGCTGCCCCGGTACTAGTCTCCTTGCAAGGAATGAGGTGAATGGGAATGGAGTTCCAAGAAAGACCATCCATACCTCTACTAGTGAGTGTATATTTACTCCAGTACTGCATCCACATAAGTCAGCCTTGTGCTATCGAAACTCGGCAAGACTGGAAGGATGTCTATTATGGTGAACTCGCGGAGTGCTGTATGACGTGAAACAATACACTCAAGTCCACATTCTAAGTACGCCGTGTCCTTTTTTTACGCGGGATTAAATTGGCTGAATACCCTATTCCGAAGCGAGCCCGTGTCCATTCAGTGAAGCAAATTTATATAGGCTCTAACTACGAGCACCGCCCAACTTCTCCCTTCCCACCACGAGTACTTGCCATGTCTACTGATAAATCTACGAAATTCGGTCACTCAAGTATACTTATCATCGGTGCAGGGTACGTGTTGTAATCGCCGTCATACGCCTGCCACCTGCCCCGGCGATGTTCATAATGCCCATCGGTCCTTCTCAGGGTTGGTGGGCTAGGTTTCGCCATCGCTTTGAAGAGGCAATGGGGCTTCGAAGATTTTGTCGTGAGAACTACCATCCAATCAATCTGGGCGCCGGTAAGAACTAACCCTCGTTCAGATCATTGAAAGGGGACTGGACATCGGTGGTACCTGGAGGGTACGTCGGACCCATCATTCTCGCTATTGTAATTTCTCATCAGATGTAACCGCCATAGGATAACACGTACCCCGTAAGTCTCAGAGAAGTTGTAGAGAGTAGTCCTTTCTACAGATTTGCTGACGATATCAACGAACAGGGTTGTGGGTCAGATCTTGCCATCCATTGGTACAGCCTATCTACTGATCTCAAATCGGACTGGGCCCGCACTTACGGTACACAACCCGAGATCCAAGCCTATCTGCAAGATGTGAAATCCAAATATGCCCTCGGTTCTCGCATTCGATTCAATACAAACGTTGTCTCGGCTTCCTGGGATGATGGCATCAAACAATGGAACGTAGTTGTTGAAGACAGACAGACAGGAGACAGGCAGGAAATCAAGACTAAGATGCTGGTCTCCGCTATTGGTATTTTGGCCGAGCCCAACGTGCCAAAGTTTGGTGGCGTAGGTTTAGAGGGATTCAAAGGNGAAGTCTTTCATTCGGCCAAGTGGAACCACAGTNTNAATCTCAGTGGTCAGCGGGTGGCTGTTATCGGAAATGGATGTTCGACGTANGTCCGTCATTTTATTCATTCTCAGAATCCCCAACTCCATTCTCCTATANGCAGTGCCCAGTTCGTTCCCATCATTACCGAAGACCCGACTGTCAACGTTGTCAACTTCTGCCGTACCCCGATGTGGTACATCGNACGCGTATGTTCTATTTCAAATCTTCAATTACTCGAATGGAAAACTTACAAAACCTTAGCCGCAAAACACCTATTCTCCTTTTTCAATTTGGCTCTTTACGTACTTACCTTTCCTCATGCATCTTTATCGATGGGGCATGGCTTTCAGAGTAAGCTAGCTGAATTTACAAACATTTCTTTTGGAACGATTCGCTCACACTCACTAGGACGACCTCCGATTCATAATTTTCCGCGGTCGCAATTCGTTCTTGAGCCGGCTGCTTGCCAAGGTATTTCCAGTTTGATCTTGATACAGCTATCAGTAAACATTCGACGCTTTGTCCCTACAGGCCCTTACTGCGTATATGAAGAAAAACATTCCTGCAGAATACGTTGACAAAATGATCCCGAAGTATCGTCAGCATTTTGTTTCCTCATCGAGTCATGTCGTATGGATGTTGATAGTTTTTTCCAGCGCCCGGATGCAAACGGCTTATTAGCGGCACAGATTATCTCCCTGCATTGCACCGGCCTAATCTCACCTTGAATTGGGAAGGAATCGAAGAGATTACAGAAGATGGTATCCTTACATCTAACGGTACGTTATCCTTAATGTCTCGTTGTCAAATCCATGATCTCATACCTGATGAATCTGATCATAGGGAAGCATCTCGCATTTGACGTAGTCATTTGCGCTACAGGGTTTGTTACGGTAAGACGTTTTCTTTTAATTTGAATGGGGTCGATCGCTGAGACGTGGGAATCCTGTATTTGTGAAGGATAAGTATCCCATATATGTGCGCGGGAGAGGGGGCCAAACTATCGACGAGTACTATGAAAGCCAAGGCGGTCCGACGGCTTATATTGGTACTACCATGCCAGGTTTCCCGAACTTTGTCACCATTTCAGGTAAGTCAGACCTATGCTGTGGTTTTGTACCCGACAAACAGTATGAGATGAGTGACCGAGTTCTTTACGGCAGGTCCTAATACGACTACGGGTCATGCGTCAGTTATATTTACCGAAGAGGTTCAAGTGCGTATCCATTTCCGCGGTGACAGTTTCTCAACATACTTATTGCTCATAATCTCTTTGCCAGATCAACTATGCCCTTAAATTGTTCAAGCCTATCGTCACATCTTTGCTCGAAAGCGTTGAGCCAACTGTCGCTGCCACCAACTCGTACAATGCATGGATCCAACGCCGTCTAGACAGCTCCGTCTGGACACAGTGTACTTCTTGGTATCGTTCCGGAGCAAAGGGGAAAATATTCAGCTTGTTCCCTGCTCCCGTGGGACTGTTTTGGTGGTTATTGCGGGATGTCAAATGGGCAGATTATGAGGTCACCCCCGTCGATGGGAAGGCCAAAGCCTGGGAGAGGAGCAAGAAAATGGGCGGTCTCAAGTGGATCGGCGTGCTGGGAATTCTAGGTTTGGCTGGGTTCGTCTGGGGGTCTGTGAACGGCCTGAATTTAAGTATGGTATGTTGTTGTCTACTATTTCTGTCCTCGAGAGACTACATAGCTCATTTCGATTAATTTGCATAGATATCCCGAACAGCGTTGAAACGTGGATGGACATCTCATAGCTCTGCGTAACGTGACAATTACCCGAGATGTGTTTACTGGATATTTAAATAATTGCACTTCGCAATTTGGTTACGTGAAGGAGGCCCGCTAAGTTTACATGTCCTAGATTGCGTACCTCAGCGGTTCCTTCTACATGTTGATCAGCGTAATGCCGGTCATTATGGTTCAGATCTCGGTGTGTCAAGCATATATTCGCTCTTATTTTAACTCGTCATTGCAGGCTTTCATGGGGGATCTATCACACCCTTATCATGCTAATTAGCACCGCCCTAGGCTGCAGTTGACTCTTCCGCGACGAGTAACGACCAGCAAAGTGCATTTTCCGTCATTGATATCAAATCCAACCGCTATATCATGAGACGCTATATCATGAGAGATGGCGACTCCTCCTAGGATTTCCAGGCGACTTCAAGTTGGGAGAAGAGATCAATCGTCTAATTCTAACCATCACTTCTGGCTTTAAGGACGAAGCGTGGGCGCACGCGCGTAATTTCGCAAGTCTGTGGGAACCGCGTGAAGTGTACACACGATGTCTGCTGCTTTCAGTGAACTTTGACGAATTTGCTGATGCGCAGTCCACACTTCCTTCGACATTAACTCCGCTTGTCAGCGGCTTCAGATCTCTGTCTCAGTGCCGCATTCACTGAACAGGAAGATTTTCGGAGGCGCATAATGGGCTGCGACCGCAAGCCCAATTACGGTTAGATGAGCATGCCTTCGTTCGGCACGTGGTTAGAGTGGATTGGGCGAATCGCTCAGTAGAAGGTACAGCCTATTTTCAAGCATTCAAACAAAGGTGCCTTTGAACCTTCGGTCATATTGATACTTAGGTTCGTTTCATTCTCAGATGCCATTTTCAACATTTAGGCGCCAGGAGTAACATATATACACCGATGGCGCATGGACGGTCCCAGATCTCAATTGTTATGGAACCACCTGTGAGAGGTGCACACGTAGGTTATGAATAAGTTTGATTCGATGGCTTGGCGACAGGTCTCTCTTGGGCAAACGTGGACTATTTCGGAAGGTGAGTACGTTTTTGAGAGTCTGCTGACGGTGTTGGACGACGTTCAAAGAAGGGTTAGATGCATTCGTGCTGGCGCATCCGTCCTTCATAATGTGTGTGAGTGGGAGTTTGTCGGATTATTTGGAGGTGAGCCTTGATATATCTGTCGGGTCTGGCAGCTTGCTGTGCCGAAGTGGTGTCTGTTGCCGGTTGAATTTTCCGGAGATCAGAGTCATGTATTTTCTTTTTTGCCTCGTTGTAGAAGAGCAAAAGGGTTGACAGATTCTACTGCACTCTCAGGCGACTCGTATCACACAAGCTTACCAGGTACCCTACAGGCGTAATGATGTGATGGAGAAGATGCATTCAACATTAACAGTGTACCGAATGCAGAAGATGTCAAGAAGACAATATCCATTGATGTGGGAACTGCGCGTGGCGGCTTTGATGTAGGATTTCGCGGATGAGATTCGGGGCCCTATAACTCCATGCCCGGATGCATTATCTCATCCCGAAATTGGACCCGCTTCCCTTCACCGTGTCAGACCAACCTCATTCTCGCTGACATCTCTCATCTCGTCCCCAGCTCGTCCCCTATTTATTTTCGACCCCTTCAATCTACTTCCTTCGCACAACTCTGCCGCCCCGGGACATCTCACGCTTGGATACCAACGCCGACATGTCTTCAGTCTCTCTGAGCACCCTTGAGGCTCATCCAGGGCGTTTTCTTGGTCCTACCATCGTCTCGATCCTCATCCAGGCTCTTGAGACAGGATATCTCATCTCCCAATCGGTTCAATTTTGGGCACGGGCTGATACGGAGTCGCGCTGGATCAAGGCTCTCGTGGCTTTCGTCTCTTTGATCGCCTTGTGAGTTTAACTTCATGCAACGTGTCGCTAGCGCTGCTAGTTCGCTCACTTTAAGAGCGCTTTCAGTTTCCAGTCAGGCGCGGCATTCTGGGAGATGTGGTCCATATTCGTCAACAATTTTGGGGATTGGGTGTGGCGATTTTTCTTCTGTATTATCTTCACTTGCTGATCTAGTTCACCGCCGTATGCCAGATAGCCACTATCAATCCCAGCTGGCCGCAACGGACAACTTCATTTATGGTGCGTTTTCAATTTACGTAGCATTCCAGTGTAGATAGTATATTGGGACTAACTACTAACCTACGCAGACGGCATTGATGGCTTCGCCAGTGCAATTTTCCTCGTATGGCGTTGTTGGCTTGTTCGTCCATTCCCCAGTCTACATGTTTGGCTTATGATTTCAACAAGATCTTTCCCCGTAGCTCCTCAGAAAGAGCTGGCTCGTTGCCGTCCGTCACCTTCACCCCCTTACCTCTTTTAGCTCTGCATCTGACATTTCCACGTCTTCTGTCTCAATCATCTAAAACTCTTCATTAGGTCCCCCTTTCCCTAGTCATACTCGCGTCACTCATTACAAGCATCATCGTGACCGCCAACGTGTTTCAAGTCGATTTTACCATGCCGTTCAGTATGACGACAACCGACGTTCCCGTGCAAAAGATCCCGATTGATGTCACCTGTGCGTCTCGTCTCCCTCCCAGATTCAGGATGCCTCCGATATATATAGCTTCACAGTCGTGCTTTCACTAGCCCTACCAGCATGTAAGTCTCCGGTCGGATGCAAAAGCTAAATGACCAATCCTCGCAGTCCTAGATCTAGCCGTGACCGGCATCCGTAAGTCGCTTCCCCTCTTCCCAACTTCCTCCGTCAAAAAAATCCATATCGCACACGGGTTGACATACCGGGAACCCCAAAATATAGTGCTCACATTTCTCCTGCGCTCGCGCGCGGACATAAACTCCAAGCGCTTCCGCCGCGTGCGTTCTCTCCCAACTCATTTCTGCGCTCGCGCGCGCATGTATGCACTGACTGGCATTTAAAAGCTCGTCACCCGCCTGATCATCATCGCGTGGGAAGCTGCCGTTCCACCGTGCGCGTGCGCGCTCACGGCCGTCGTGACCTACGTCGTCATTGTCGACTCGAGCTACTGGAACCTCACATTCCAAGCGATCCTCGGGAAGCTCTACGTCATCTCCCTCTTCGTCACCCTGTGCGTCCTGTCTTTTCTCTCTTATTTTCGTATCAATCAATCACACGTTGATGGATGGGTTTTTCATCGTACTCTACATGCCTGTTGACAGGAACGGCCGCGCCGAGATCGACGCTGGGCGCACCCGCTTTCCCACCTTCTCCAACATCCTCTCACCGTCCACCCGGCCGAGCATTTGTGTACGCCCCTCCTCTCGCTTACCACTTCGGGGCTCCATCTCGACGCTTGCATTTATCGTCCTCATCTTGAACTCGTTTTCTACAAAACAGATCACTGCGCCGCGTATGGACCCGAACGCGATGATTTCCTTCGCATCGGTACAGCACACGCTCCCCGACAGCCCGTTGACCCCGCGCTCCTCCAATATGGAGGGAGGACTCGAAGTCGTGGTTGGGGACGCCGAAGCGGCGTGGCGGCCTGTTGGTGGTGGGATCAAGTCGTGATCAGGTTGAGACTTCTCAAGAGTCAGCGTATTCTATTGTCTTGCATTTTGCGACTGATAGTCCTTTCGGTCCGTTTGTCCTCGTGAACGCACGGTGAATTCCGCAGAACCGGATACACATATGTAAGTGCAACGTCTATGTCCAGAACACGCAGCGGGTCTTCGGGAAGGATCCGCAATACAGTCCCAGTGAAGATTCTTACTTGCTGTATGCGTCGACTTCCGCTATCAAAGTACGCGAGGAATCTGTCCGTCTGCTGGCATGATGTGTATGGCATTCGAAGGTTCTGGGACGAGTCTCGCCTCGTCCTAGGCAAGATCGAGAGCAGTTCTGTGTCGACGCCACCACGGACGTGACACGTTTATGAAAATGACTCCACCCCCCAAAACCACGCGAATGTATCAAATTCGATGTGTATTGCGCAGGGGATATTCAACGTGCTCGTGGCTTTTGAGACCAGGATATCTAAGACTACAAAGAAAGCGTGGTGCGAGGGCGAGTGCGGGGCGCACGTCGGGGTAATGAGGATAACTTATAGCATACAAACAGGCTATCAAACCAAACCAGAATTCCGAGAGGGCGTGCAGTGCACGACTGATGTAAAAAACATGAAAGGGAGGTGGGACGTGAAGGATGAGTGCGGTGGGCGATACGAGTATGAGGAATGAGGATGGTTCTATATGTATGCATGCATGTGCGGGATTTGGTGCTGGGAGGAAGAGGCAAAGGCGACGGCAAAAGTAGAAGTAAAAAGTAAGGATAATGGTAAAACAACACGGTTAAGCGGTGAGCGGGGCGTACGGAGCCATTCCGTTGATCATCATAGACATACACGCATGCGCGCGCCAGCGCATTTAGAGGTACAAAGGGGGAAAGAGAGCGAGACCAAGAACGCGAACACCAAAGTGTCAGCCTTCAGCTTCAGGCGTCGTCATTGTCGTCGTCGTCGTTCCCATCGGGGATGATGACACAACAAGAGAGCCGACTGCGGACGTAGGTTCGCGGACCGGTGCATGCCACTGGCAACCGCCTGCGCAACGGGCGCGCATGGGCGCGGGTGAGGAGCATACAGGCTAGTATGCGCGCGCGAAGGTTGGGTTCCAGCAGGGGCGGAGGCGGAGGTGGGAGCGGCGCGAGTGGCTTGGCCGCGGCCACGGTCGCGTAGGAAATGCCCGCGGGGGTGGTGCGCGTGC
>SGPL01000099.1:0-74766 GCA_004802705.1 Bondarzewia mesenterica
CGCGCCGTCCTCCAGCCCGTGCGCCGCACCAAGCGAGAACGCCGTGCCCAACCCGCCAAGGAACCGCCTATGGCTCGGCGCGGACACACCCGTCGTCACGCCCGCGCGGTATGCGAGGCTGAGCACGGAATGCAGTTCTTCTCGGTCAGAAACAAGGATGTGAGAACGAGAAAAGTCACATCGACGCACAGAGCGCTACGTCCGGAAAACTGCAACCCGTCGACCGCGCGCACGACCGCGGCGTCGCCACCCACGATGCTCGGGACCCTCCCCGTGAGCGGATCATACACGTTCCCATCGCCCGTCGACGGCTCCTGGTCGATCTCCTGCAGTCCCAACGGTGACCCGTAGCTCACCAGCCCAGGAGAGATAGCACCACCACGCAGGTCGACGGTGCGCACGCGTTCCTGCTCGCCGCCGGTGCGATAGACATCGACCACGCACGTGTCCTGCGCGCCATAGCACACCATCTTGCCTTTTTTGACAATCACGACGCCCGGCTCGTCTTCCGCAGTTGCGGCGAACATCTCCTGCAGCTCGCCGCGCTGCGGTGTGATGACGCTCCGCACGTTGACGAACATCACGAGCTCCGCATCTCGCTTGCGTAGGGAGCAGCGGTGGCAGACCGTCGTGAGCGACCGCCTCGCGGGCCTCGCGATCAAAATCGGGCGTCGATGGCAATGCCTGGAACGCCCGCGGCTTGCGCGCGACGTAGGGCGCATCGAGCTGTGCGATCCCGTCAATATACACTTGGGCGGGCGTCGAGCCTAGTGCGAGCGGGTGACTGTCCCACACGACCAAATCTGGTGCACGCATGCACTTAGGTCGTGAATAGATCAATTTGATGGGAATGGACGGGGGAAAACGCACCGGCATCCCAACCTGGAGTGAGCATTGGATCAAATATTAGCTTTTGCGGACGCGATGCTCATGTAGCCCATGTATGAGTCGCAAGGTGATACTTACCCTCTTTGATGTACCCGATCCTATGGTCCATTCCAATGACCTGAGCAGCGTGGCTCGTCACAGCTGCGATCGCCAAGTTCTCGGGCAGCCCATAATAGTGCGCCTGCTGCGCCTCGTACAGGAGGTACCGTGAGTTGAGAACTGGGTGGTCGCTCTGCACACCCACCACATAGACAAGGATAGGNTGAGCNGGCAGGGAGGGGGGGGGACATGACGGGCAGGACGGACCTTCATGACCACTTTGAGCCCGTGCTGGGAGAGGATGCGCGGTGCGAATTCGGAGGCCCTGTATGCCTCACGCTTGTACCTGCACACGCACGCACGCACAGTGTGATTTAATCCCGTCTGACAGGCATAGGAACGTGCGGACGAACCTCGAGTTGGTAGCAAACAGAGCGACCGCGGGCGGATGTCCTGCGCATCACCGTGATTGTCAATCGCCGGAACACAGGCGGGAAACGTCTTTGGTTGCCTTGTCTTTTTCTGAAAGAGGGCAAACGCACCGTACGCCCTTTTCAACACGTCCGGAACGAGATACGCCTCGCTCGCATGGTGCACGGCGGCGATCGGGAACATGAACTCGTTCGACAGCTGTACGACGCCACACCATCAGTTCATCAATCCCTACAGGGATATCCGCCGGAGAGAAATGCGGGACGCTCACTCACACGGATGAGATCATCCAAGTCTACTGCCTCGTAGCAATGTGTTTGCACCTACACTCCACCCAAAGATACAAAAAGCAAAAACAGTGAGTCATCCCACATATCCATGAGTATATGCGCATTTGGTGCTTGGGCTTACCCGGACGCGCCCTCGGAGCACGTCGACGAGCGCCTCCCATTGCAGTTCCTCAGGGAATGCTCCGAGCCCGGCCCATTGCCCCGCGCGCGCCTTACTGCAGTAAACGTCTTGCGACTCCTTGATCTGGCGTGCCTTGTCGTATCTACAGCATTTTTGGGGTGAAGGGGGATGCGCGTGAGTCAGTCGGCGGGCGGGGCGGCGAGGGAGTTTCAGACGCACGCCTGCCGGAACGCCCAGAAGGTGTCCATGCGAGTTCCGTCGTAGACGCTGCCTGTGTTTGGGTGTATCTCAGTCAGGAATTGCAGCTGAAGCAGGAAGGAGAGGGAGAGGCGTACTAGGGTTCTCTCCTGTTGTTGGAACGGGTTGACGTTCAGGATTGTAAATTTCAGACAGTCGATCAGCTCACCACAGGCATGCCTCAAGGACATATGGGATCAATAGGGTGTCTACAGCTGCTCGAATGACGATGTGCTCACTTCATTTGACGCCATCTCAGCGGACCGGATGTGTCACGCGTCCCATTGATGTCGTACGGCGGCTCGAGCAGCAGAGACGTCGGCGACCTCTCTGCGGTCTTCCTGAGCTTGATGGTGAAGGCCTGACCGCCTGCGCTACATATTCAAGATCCCAGCGGACGGGGTGAGGAGATGGGGATGCCCTCACCAATGGCGTTTGCGGAGCCGGGAAGGACGAGGGCGGTGGTGACACCGCCTGCGATGGAGAGCGCGTACGAGTCATCGTGTGTGTTGAGTCCATCGAGCGAGCGGAGCCAGGGGAGGATGGGACCCTTGAGGGAGTTGTCGTCTCCCGAGGCACCTTCGAGCTCGGGAGATGGATGCGTCGCCGAGGTGTGAGTGGGGATCGAACGATGCTGTATTTTTTTTTTTTANTTTTAATTTTCAGCGTGGTGCCCGCGAGCCAGGATGCATACGCGGAGTGACTTACCCGGGAGTAACCCACGCACCCTTGAGATCGATGACCTCGAGCTCGCCCCGCGCTAGCTCTGTATCTCGGAGGAGGCGGCCAAGGTGGCCGACGCCGCTGATGAGGCCTTTGTTGAGGTAAATGTCGCCCTTGATGATTTCCGTGCCGTTGTCTGCGCCAGTCCAGATGTGGGCGTTTCGGAGGAGGGTGGGCTTGGTACCTGGGACGAAGCGGTCGGAGGAGTCGCGCTTATGGAAGTCGGCAGCGGGAGCGGGGGTACGGGAGAGGGAGTGGCAGCGGGCGAGAGTTGCTTGGGCGTGGATGGGGACGGAGGTGGAGGTGCGTGTGAGTGGGTAGGTGTCTGTGAGAAGGAAGAACTGGAGAAGGGTGAAGACGGCGAAGACGGCGATGAAGGCAGCGCGCCCGCGACGGCGGGGATGAGCAGAGGGCAGGTGGGTAGTTGTTGGGAGAAAGAGTTTGTCGTCCATGGCGATGAGGACGAAGGAGAGTTGGGACTCAAGTATGTCGCCGCCGCGTGTATGCTGAGAGTCACGCGTCGGAGGTGAGGCGATAACCACGTGATGTAACGCGTACAGTCACATTGTCACGTCACGGTGGAGATCTCGATAATGAAGCGTGAAAGTGCCTGGGTCGTTGTACTGCGACGCTGTGCTCTGAACAGCCCACCAGCGACAACCGTCTCCAGTCTCTTTTTTTTTTTTGTTGGTTTCACAGTGACCGGCGTTGGCGAGAGCGTCGACCGGTGGTGGACGGGCGCCGTGTTCCATACAGGGCAAGGCGTGCGCCGTGCATCGATATGGGCAAGTACATATTTGCCAACATTCTGGCATCGATGGACGCACTTGGAGCTGAGACTACTTCATTCTCCTCGGCAGCCTCGCTGCGTCCTCGGTCCAGGGTCCATTTGCACCACTATTGGCCCGACGAGCGGCCGCTCGAATTCGTGGGAGGGAAATATGTTCTCAGGGTGTTGCATGCGGGCCCGGGCAAAGGCCGTACGTACTACGCATGATGGCAGGGTAGCACATTACTTAGCAGTGGATATCGAATTCCACCTGACACACGTTCGGATACCGACCGTCGAATACTTACTGGTTTCCGCGGAGTAGGTAGGGCATGTAGAGTACAGCAGAGCACGGTGGAGGACCATGTATGTAACGATTGGAGGGATATAATGAAAACAATTATAAAGGAGGATACGGGGGTGCGGTACGGCTGGCGCCCTGGCCCGCCACAGGACGAGTGACATGCTTGGGGCCCTTCACTTTCTCAGCTCCTTCGTGCTCTTCTTCTTCCGACCACCACCATCTCCTCCCTTCCCTCCTCCTCCTCTGCCCGCCATGTCTCACCCACTTTCCACCTCTTCTTCGTCCTCCACCCAGCTCTCCAGATCAAAGAAGCGGTCAGTTCTCTACCTCTCCTCCTCCACACCCTCTGATCCCTCTCTTCGTCCTTCACAGCAAGCTGTCATCCCAAGAAATGATCAGGATCCTTCAGGTTTGTCTCCATCCTGTCCTTTTCCCATCTTTCTCTCATCAAACCCCGTCGCCTCCCAGATAATCGATACCCCTGCAGCACCCCTTCCTCCCGAGCCCTTGTTACGTTCATCATCATCTTCCGCCACGGGCTCAAAGCGCAAATTCGACAGTCACTCGACAATCGACTCTGCCAAACGTCCCCGCACCAGCGACTATCCTTACAAGACACAGGCACACCCTCCACCACATGCCCGTTCCGATCCATTCGAGGAAGGTGAACTCCGTGATGAGCCCTCCACCTCCACCACTATCCTTCCCATCGCCCCTACCCCCGCCTCATTTCGTCCACCCCAGCGTCTGCGCAGGAAGCTCACCAGAGGTGATCCCATCCTCCCAAAACTACACGATCAGTACTACCAGTACGGCCGCATGTTCAAGTACTCAGGCGACACACGGTACAGGTCCACGCACTCCCCCACGCACAAAGATTACGTGCCCCTCCTCAACCCACCTCCCCCCACCTCCCCGTATCATACCCACGGCGTGTTGATGGCCCGCCTCGAGCTCCTCGACGCACTCGTCTGCTTCACGTACGCGCTGTGGATCACTGATTTCATCAAAGGAAACTACATCGGCACCTGGCACACCGTGGAACAATTCTTAGGCTGGGTTAAGAAGAAGTGGACAGAAGAGAGCACTGTCGAACGCGAACGGGCCTTTGTCGGCATCATGTAAGTCCCTTCCACACCCTTCCCCCTTCGCCATGCTCACGCATCCCCCCTCGATCAGCTGGATGATCGAGTCTTTCATCCACTCGCGAACCTTCGTGTATGGCACCCGTCAGATGGACACAGACGTCGAGAAGGCGTGGACCAGGGCCAAGATCGCAGTCGAAAAGGCGTCGACACACCCCGGCTCACCGAATGGCGCTGCGGGCGCTACACCCAACGGCTCACAGCCCACCCCTCCGATGCTTCCGTCCCCCGCCAGCATCGCCCCCGCCAACAGCGCCAACTCGACGCCCACGGGCCGGCCTTCCGAAGCGCCCACCAAGGAAGCCTCCGCCCCCCCGGCTGCGCACACACAGCANGGTCCTTCACCCTCCGCCGCCGCCAGCGGGTCCGCGTCGACCCGCGCGAAGCATGCCGCCCCCGGCCAAGGACTACCTGCCGCCGATCGCATCGACGATCAACATCCCCATCTCTGCCCAGCTGACACATCAGATCCGCAGGGTAACGTGGGAGGTCCGGCTCGCGTCGTTCTCGATGGAAAGGGCGCAGGAGAACCTGACGATGGCGACGCTCTACAAGCATTTCCCGAGGACATACGCGCGCATCATCCATTCGACCCTCACACATGGTGAGGAACACGAGCCGGACATTGAGTCGGAGGAAGGCGAGCTCTTCTGGCCTGGCGCGGCGGTCACGGGCGAGGGCCTTGGGTGGGTGTGCTATCTGGCCAAGGCCATGATTATGGAGTTTGGCAAGGACTTTGGGTATGTCGGGATCGACGGCGTGGTGCCCAAGCCTGAGCCCGAGATGCACAGGCCCAAGACTGAGACGCACAAGTCCAAGGCTGAGACGCACAAGCCCAAACCTGAGGACGGTTGATGGCGGTCTGCATCCCCACACTGACCCGCTCGCCTTTTTCTCTTCGTTCAATCTAATCGGGGTTTTTGTTGAAGTGTGGGGTATTGTGGTTGTGTTCGACGCGGATCTCATGGACGGACATCACTGTAGGACGGACGAACGGACTCTTGGGGTATCACGATCAGCCTCGTCGTCGCTTTACAGACGAACTTGTGCTATCTACTGGTTACGATGGAGCTGACGGATGAGACGCTACGTCGTCCGCTGTGCGCTCGTTCGACGTCGAGTCGGCACAGGTCGGCACTGCGCCGTCGCGCCATCCGTCGCGCGCTTCGCGGGCGGCAATAATCGGGCTTACCAGCAGGGTGCCTCTGGCCTCGTCCAGGCCGTCCTGCTTCAGTCGCCATCAGCGTCTGGGCCCGCTTCAACGTCTTCTTTTTCCTCACTCGCTCCGTTCCGTTCATTCGTCCGTCGTTCCCGGAGCGCGGCCTCACTCTCATCCTCTCTGGTCTTTCCGTTTCTGATTGTATCAATATCCCTCTCACACGCACACCGCAGACGCCGGTCGCCTTGTCTGCGCAACAAACCCCCACGCCTTGAACGCGCGCGGGCGTTCAACTTTCAGCGCAGGCGTGCGAGGCGCCTGAACCATTCTCATCATCATTGCATCGCATCTTTTGGAAGCTCAGCACCGATGCCACTTTTCTCTTTCTTTCTCTGAAACACACGCAAATCGAATCGACCCACGGATGGAATGTATCGCATCGCATCGCATCGCCAAATTCCCACCCGAACCATTTTGTGCGCATCTACGCTATCCGATCTTGGAAAACGAACGTCTCGGAGGGACGGATGCCCTGGCTGCGTGAAACTGAAACGCACCCACGAACGGGATCGCCAATTCGGTCCGCGTACGCTCGTCCTATCACATCTTGTATGCGGCGACGCCATCCTCTTTATCACCCTCCATCTTTCATCTCTTTCGCACAACGCAAACGCAACAATCGGAAAAACGCGCGCCCGCGTGTCGCTCCCGGCTCTTTCTTGGTTTTCTCCCTCGCTGGCATCCCCTCTTTTTTCCTTCTTTTCTTTACTTTTCTTCTTGTTCCAGTCGCGCGTTTGCTCTCGCTACCTGATCCGTCTATCCCATCACATATAGCATACCCTACAACCTCTTTTCAATCTTGTAATTATATAACCACCGACTCCAACACCTGTTATCCACACGGCACGCTCTTCCCCTACACCCCAATCGTCATCTCTAGTAGCACATCTGTTCGCAGCAAGTCCTCGGCACTCCCAACAAACCAAATTCCCTTTCTCCTGTCACTTTCATTTGTGTGCACACCGTTTTTCTTCTTCTTTCTGACATTTTTCTTCCTTTTTCTGTTCCTCCTCGCGGGTTTCTTTTGCTCTCCCACCCCATCCCAATTCCCCATCCTGGATCATTCTCGACCGTCTTCCTCCCATTCTGCATCTTTCTCGTTCTAGTCTGTGGAGTTTCGGCTCGTCGCGTCCAGGCTCTCTCTCCTGCGTCGTATTATCACCACCATCACGCCTCCTACTCCCCTACCCCATCCCGCTCGTTTCCATCCATCTGTCCAACCCCCGTCTACTGCTCTTTTCTTTCTTTTTCTCTTCTCTTCTCTTCCGTTCTTTCTAGCCTCCTACACGGTGCGACCGACTGCACACCGACACCGCAGCTGTACATCTCGCCATCTCGCCGTCCTCGTATATTTAAACCAAACCAGCCTCTCTCTCGGTCGTCTTCTGGTTTCGTCTTCCCTCCCTCTCCCTTCCCTAAATTATATCATCTCTCTCTCCCTCTCTCCCTCTCTCTCGGATATTCCTCGCCTGTCGCAATTTGTTCGCATGTACAAAGGAAAAAGGATCGGGTACCGTTTACTAGACAACTTTTGGCAGAAAAAAAAGTTTATTTATTTATTTTGAGTGTTCGAGCGCGGTGGGGTGAACGTCCAACGATGTCGTACGACGTTAGGCAGCATGACTGCATTATTGGTCTCCTTTGCAGACCTCACACAGAAGACAATCGTTCTGTGTGTGAGTGACTCTGCGCATATGATCAGATTGATTTCGAGCGCGACGTTGTCAGTTTCTCGACCGCCAGTCCCAAGCAATTCTTACCCCGCACGAGCACGAACATCAGTTACGTATACGTACGGAGAACCGTACGTCTCCGCGTACGTCCGTCGAAGCATCATGACCTGTATGTACCTTGGTTTTGATCAGAAACTGAAGTACGTGCCGTACGTACGTCCCTCCCGAAGTGGATCCCTCCCCCCCCCGCATTCCATCCATCCTTCCCCAGCCGGTACCTCATATGAGTAAATCATACGAGCGAGTGTACCGGAACAGTCGTGGGGGTACATACATACACACAATTCATGTTACAAGAATGTGTACGCGTACGTACGGCTGGGACCCCCGCGGCTCGCCGCAAACCCCCACGCTGGACAGTGGGAACTTCAAGTCCTCAAGTAATTCAAGCTTGAAGCGCTCGTGCATGGCCGCACTGGGTGGGTCAACCGGTCAATCAATCATATCTGAATCACAGCTGTTCTGGTCAGCATCAAGCACTGCCTGCCCGGGCCAGTGTACTTCACTGACTTGGCACTGACCAGTCGGTGTCTCAGTGATGCATATGCCTTTGCGCGTTGCGTGGACACGAAGATACCGACTCTTCGAAGATATCTAGTAATTACATGGGTACCACGCAAACGCACCGGCCGGGCCGCCCGCCCTTGCTACTTATATAATTATTATCGGCCGGTGCTTTCCGCAATTGATCCCGGATCGACGTTCGTCGAAGTAAAAGGCACTGACAGGAACGTTCTCATAACGCCGGCGGCGGCGAGTCCCCAGGGCCCCATCCCTTCAATGACTATGCGTTGCCCCAGATTGCTCCTCCCTGTTGGTCGACGCACAATAGCGCACAATCTCCGACCGAACAGCGACCCTATGACGCAAAGTTTCAAACCTTCCAATCCGTCTCAATGTATTGTTACGTCTAACCATGCACGTTCGAAACGTTCGCACGTTCCGACGAGAGAGGAATGTTACTTACGGCCTTCGCTGTGGAGACGATGCGGGGCCATTGACATTGGACCCTGTCCCCCTGACGCCCCCACGCGACCAGTGCTTTCATCACGCTACGGGCACAGACAACGCAGCATGGGTGGGATTTGCAGTGAGAACGTCATAGCAAAAACAAACAGACATGGGGAGAACATGGACGATCATGTGTGCGGGGAGGCAAAGAGAAAAGAAATAAAACAGTAAAGGACCCAAGCTGCCCGTTGACATGGAAGAGCCATGACACGGCCCTCTCCCCCAGAAAACGCGAGTACAGAGGGTTTTCACCGGTTGGACTTGGCCACACGCTCGAGCTCGTCCTTTTTCTATTGGAAAGAAAAGACGGAGAGGGGAAAGGAGAGATGGAAGTATGATGAGCTGTTCGACACGTAACGGAACAACACGAACCTTGATGGCATACGAGTTCGAAGAACCCTTTGCCGCGTTGATGAGTTCGTCGGCCAAGCACTCAGCTATGGACTTGACGTTGCGGAAGGCGGATTCACGGGTCTAGAAAACAGACGAACGAACGAAAGAACGGGCAGACGTGAGCCGGAGAGAGGGATCGCAGTATGATCCTTGCGTGACTTACGCCGATGGTGAGGAGGGAGATGGCCTGGTTCACTCTCCGAAGGGGCGAGACATCGACGGCCTGACGACGAACGGTGCCCTGCGAACCGATTCGGGTAGAGTCCTCACGAGGACCGGTGTTGACGATGGCATCGACGAGAACCTGTCCGACATGAATGCATCCGCGTTAAAAATCCACTCGAATTTATCGTTCCCTCGATTGTCATGGCATGTCAAAAAACGCACCTGGATGGGGTTCTGCTCGGTGAGGAGGTGAATGATCTCAAAGGCGTGGGCGACGATGCGGACGGCCATGAGTTTCTTGCCGTTGTTGCGACCCTTCATCATCAGGCTTGACGATTAACGACCGAGCGTGAGCGGGACCATCACGAATACCGAGCGTGGAGGGAAAGAAAATGGGGAAAAGAAAACGCACCTGTCAACCAACCGCTCGACGATGGGCATCTGCGCCTTCTTGAACTGCTTCTTCGCGTAACGGCCAGCCGTGTGGGGGAGGTAGACGGCATGGCGGATTTGGATGTAATCGGTCAAAGAGATGTCCTTCACCTCGACGCTACAAAAAACAAACGATCCAAACCCAGTCAGCCAAACACAAACACATTGACGACGACGCCCTCTCCCTCCCGCAGAAGCGAGCGTAACGCCTAAAAGTCAAATGCACGCACTCCTGGGTCTCCCACTTTCCAAAGAGCTTCACTTCCTGTCCGAGCTTGGACACGTCCCTGGGAAGAGTCTGAACCGAGGCCATATTTTTGTTATATTCGAAGGTTTGGTTGCTTGAGGGAATCGGAGGGTGCCGGCGGAGGAACAAGGGGACTTGAGCGTTGAGGTCGACGACGACGGGCGCGCTACTGTATAATACGACCGACTGGGTTTCCCACGATGTTTGTGTCGTCCTAAGAATAAGGTTTGGGCCTCAGCTCGGTAACTCCCGGTAGCTGTATAGCTCTTTCCGTTTCGAGAATTGTGGCAGACGACACCTCTCCGGTCCCCAATTCCCAAGTGTCAATGTTTCATATCAATGTCATGTCACTGCATGCCTTGAAGCAACTCATTGGACCGCCATTTTTGAGAATGAGGTCCTGTGAATCGTCCGAATGGATAGTCTACCAACCGCTGTTCATTTCCAGAGGGCACAGCAGCTAGCTGGTGGGCTTCCTGATGCGACGGGCCCTGCGATTGAGTACTCGAGTCGTTGATTGATTGATTGGTTGATTGATGAGTATCAGAGCCTGCACAACTGCCGCGCAGTCTGCATGCTGCTAACAACATCAGCGATGACACAGTTTCCAAAATGCCAACTCCAATATTCCAGCGCAAAACAGCGCGATCTAACCGACGGGCCAATGATCACCTTCGTCTGGCTCCTCAGCGCTCTCGTGCACAAACGAGAGTAATTTTACTTTGAACTCTAGATGATATTGAATAATGTGACGACGACGATATGAGCTTAATGCTGAATAAATTACCGGAAGTGCGCTGTCAAAAGGAGATCTGATCAGAAAAGAGTCCGAGTGCGTCCGTTCAATTGTGAGTGAACGATGGAGAAATGCGCCCCCTACGTCTCGCCTCCCCCGACAGGCTCTGCCTGCTCCCTCCCACGACTGGGAGCCGTGACGGTCCCGAGCACCGCAGGATCGCCCATGGCAGCCCTCTGAAATATCCCCGCCAGCTCCTCAAACAAAGGCCTCACCAACCCCTTCTCGCCCACATCTTTCTCCCTCTCTCGCAAGCCCTCCTCAGCCTTCAGCCGCGCGCGCCTCTCCGCCCCCTCCCTCTCCTCCGCCCTCTGTCTCGCCTTCACTTCACTCATCGCTTGCTCCATCGCCGAGCTCTCCTTTTTCTGTGATCGCGACAGCTGCCGCTCAAGTTCGTCCAAGTGCCGTTCCAGCCTCCGACGCATACTGCGCTCGTGCTCGAACGCATCTTCCGATTTGCGCTTCGCTGCTCGCGCCTTGGTGAGCTCCGCACTGTGCATGGACTGCCGGTCGCGCAACAATTTGACCTCGCGCTCGAGGACCTGGCTCGACGGGGTTGCCGATGCAGCGGCAGATGGAGCCGTCGGCGTTGAAATTCTGGCAACAGGTGCCACAAGTGCGGTCGCCGAAGCACCCGAAGCGGCGGCCTTGTTCAGTTCGGCGAAACGAGACACCAGTGCCGCTCTCGCTGCGTGTTCTGTTTCTGAAACATGAGTACCGTAGACGTTTTGCAACCATCGACGAGACTGCTCGAAGCAAGCTAAGGAGGCCTCGGTCTCCCTGCCATCGGGCAAGCGAGCGCGCTTGCCGAGCTCTGTGTGGCAACTCGACAGCATCAAGAATGCGGGCTTGAGCGCCGTCTCTTCGATGCCATACCCTTTCATGACTGCAAATTCATTACATTCAGTCCAATGTCATGATATGCGTCGCCAATCATCTGGCTTACCGTCGATCATCTGACTGACAACCTCGATTGCAGCACTGACATTGCCTTTTCTGCGATAAAATGCACCTACCACCATCCACTTGTCCAGATTGCATGCCGCAGATGTCAGGAGATTGATGATGCCCTTAGGATCGTCTTCGAGAGACTCCAAGTCGTAACTGACAGATTCGCCACATAGGGGGACGACTATAGAAGTCTGAACGGGAGGTAGACCTGGGGGAATGACTGATCGGGGGTTCGGACTACGGCAAGATGATATGGGAAGAGGGGAAGGAAGGAAGACGGAAGAAATTGGACTTTGAGGGGTAAGCGGGAAAGCGTCGCGCGCAAAGGGACCAGGATGATTTTCCTTGTCCTCGCCGCGATGTAAACGGGTCGAGAGCACGATGTCCGGGATGTTCAAACCCAGAGAAAGATGCGACGACGCAGAAGAGGACTCGGCAAGTTCGCCCGACTCTGGGGGAGTTGGCAGTGATGCGTACACAGAGGTGCAGTCGAGATCAGTATTCATGGCCTGTCTCAATTTGAGCGTAACACCCGCGCGACGGGTCTTCTTCCGTTTGACGCCGATGTCGTCGACGTCTGAAGCAGTAGTAAGAGACGAACTAGACGGGCGCGCCTTCAACGCGGGTTTGCGGGGCGTGGGGGTGCGATCGTCCGGGGAACCGTGGGTGATGGCACGGAACTTTTCGACGAGACGAGGACTCGAGGCGAGTCGACGGACGGCAAAGTCGGGCGACTGGTCAGCGCATGCATGGGCTGCGCTCCCGGACTCGTTGAACTCGGTGAAGAAGTGGGTGCTATTGACCTTGTCTGTTTTCCACGCATATAGGCCAGTGCTGATGAAAGGAGATTTGAGTCGTATCATGTTATGACAGAAAATATTGGTGATGGGTCAAAGACGTACATGTGACCTGAGGATGCGGTGAAGTGGTCGCGTAGGTGTTGTTCTGACTTTTCGGTTGCGATATCGACGACGCGGTCGATAGAGTCCATGGCGAGAGCGTGGGGGAGGAGTTGGGGGATGAAAAGAGGGAGATTGGAGCATTTATTAGAGGATGGGGAGCTGGTGAAATGACAGGACCGGAAATGGACGAGTGACCGTTCTTGGAGTGGGATTCGCATGAATGGGCTTCTTGAAGTGGGCTAACTGTCCAACTGGTCCAATGCTTGACATTTGGCCGCTTGCAATCATGCCTGAAAGAGGATTCCTGCGAGGTTGATTGGGACTGGAAGACGTATGCGACCCACCTTCTGCGCAGTTTGTGTGAAAAGGGAAATGCATTGAAGAACGGAGAAAACGTCGGTACGGCGCCTGGAAAGGCAACCAATGCCGAAATGAATCAGCACGTGCATGCATTCTCTGCACAGCAGTGGTGAAATCCAAGACAACCGTTGAGCGCTGATTTCTTCCGTCCCGCATGTGTTGGGTTACTGTACACAAGTCGGGAGGTTATATAAATCTAGGAAAAATCGGAAAGCACTCGTAGGCCATCGTAAAAAGAGGAATCTCGACAGAGAGAGCGCAAGACACGGTGAAAAACCATCAAGCAAACGCGAATTGGAGGTAGCGACCAGGGAGCGGGGGTTTCTCACCGCGGCTTGAAAGCATAGGATGACATAAGCGGATGAGACCGGCCGAGATGGCGATGCCGTTTCCGAGACCACCATTGCACACTCGCTCCTTTGCCTCGTGTTATAAACCTTCATCACGTCCTACGAGGCCCACAAAGCAGGCTTTTGGTCCCCCTCACCATCCTCCTTTATTTCATCGCAAACGCTCCGATCATGTTCTCGTCCTTCCTCACCGTCGCCGTCATGGCTGGAGCGGCTTCCGCTCTCTCGTGAGTCCATCGACCGGCACCCCCTGATACCGTTGAAGCCTTCTCTGACATGAGATCACTTGATTGTCAGACTGTCGAGCCAATGCCAGAGCACGCTGGCTGGTGTGGCCACCTCTTCGGACGGCTCCTGTCTGAATGCCGCCGGCCTCGTCTCCCTCGCCGTGCTCGGCAACAGCAGCTCCATCGTCGGCCCCGTCAACACCTGGCTCGGAGGTTTCTGCTCCAAGACCGCCTGCACCAACGCCACGCTCGCCAGCCTCGTCAGCACCATCGTTTCAGGTTGCTCGAGCGATATTTCCTCGGCTGGTTTGGGCAACGTCAGCACGTCCACCATCACCTCTGACGTCCAGACCTTTTACCCCGCTGTTCGTCAAATGGCCTGCTTACAAGAGTAGGTCCCCCTTTTTTGACTTTCGGGTGTCCCTGTTGCTCACCTTCCCGCTGCGCCATTACAGTACGAGTGCGAACGAGCTCTGCGTTACAGAGACGCTCAGCGGGATTCAAAATGCGACCGGCACGCTCAGCATTAATAACATCGTCTCCCTCGTCCCTCAGATCCTCGCCGGCTCCTCCGCCAACATCCCCCAGAACGTGACCTGCAGCAATTGCGCAAAGGAGGCGTACAACATTTTCAACAATTTCTTCCCCACCCTCCTGACGTCCAGTGATAAGTCTTCCGTGCAAACCGAGTGTGGCTCATCGTTCACTGGTAGGCGCTGTCCCACCATCCTGTCTTTTTGACGTTTGACTGATGGGCGACGATGATTATTTCCAGATGGCACCCAGCCTTCTCACATCACCCAGACTGCGAACGGCCTGAGCTTGGCGCAGAACAACAGTGCGCTTGCCTCGTTTGCGATCAAGTCGACGTTTGCCTCGATGGTCGCGTTGGCTTCTGGCTTCGTCGTCTTTGCTTGATTGGGAACACCTCGACCCGTCATACACACATACACTATCCACCAAGCTTTCATCTTTCTGGAATGGCGCGGCATGACATCACGTATATCTTGAATGTGGGTGCTCTGTGTGGCGGACATTTTTTCATACCTTTTCTGCTTATTTAAATCTCCACAAAGACAGTCGTAGTACAGATAAAGAAAAAGGATAATATATTCTTGATATGTTCCTACTATTATCAGGGGGCTCAGCGCTCATCCACTGCGTCATTCATGTCTTGGCTGTTTCTTTCGACAAAAAGTTGATCAACAATGTGATACGAACGCTTTCGGCCAGCGTCCTTCACGGCGCTGACTTCTACTTCATGTTGCGATGTACCGTGGCTAGGTGTAAGTCGATTAGAATGCCTTCATTAACCTTACTCAGACCGTCCTACATCATTGCACAGTGTATTTTGTTCAACGAGACCCTTCATGATTTAGTAAATGACTGTATAAAATACATTCCGAATATATACAAGGGGTCATGCTCACCATCAGCCCTGTCGGGGTAATTTGTGGGACACGGTTGACCCCCGAGTAGAGACGGATAAAGATGGTCTGCCAATCTTGGAGGCTGTCGTAGAAATCTTACCACTACCCACCTGTGTAATGCTGTTATTCGTCCGCGTTGAAACTTCAGACAGTTTGGTGAGATTTCCCCGACAGTAGCATCCGAAAGACGGCGAGTCACTCACCTGATCTCGATGCAGTTTGCGCAGCGCTACGCATTGATGCCCTAGTTCCCCTCACGCCTCTGACCCCACTTGTGCTTCTGGATACAGATCGACCAGTTTTTACTCCTTCTACTCGGTGCTTCTCCTGCCGCGCTTCCCGCTCCTGTTCTTCCCGCTCTCGACGCTCAACCTCACGCTGAGCAGCAAGCGCTCGTTCTTGATCTTCGCGTCGTCTCAGCTCTTCTGCTTCGCGTTCCTCCCGCTCTAACATATCTTCGTCCTGCAGGCAACGCTTGAGCGGTTAGGGCGAGTTCAAGAGCAGCGAAAACGTTACTTCTTCCGCGCCTGCCCATCTCTCGTCAAACACCAAACGCGTGACGGCTTCGGACTTGATCAGAATATTCACGTATTTATCGAGCAGCGCATTCGTCTGCTCTAATTGCACAGCTACTCGCTACATTGATATATCAACAACGCTTTGCATCGGAAGCTTGCCACAGCGAGCCACGCACCTCCGTGCTTGAGTGTGTCGTGCTCAGAGCCTCGGTATACAGTCCAAAAGCAGCGTTGAGCTTCCTCAGAATGAACAAGTCGTTCTGCAACTTGTTCTCTCTGGCCCGCTCCTCCGACTGTCGAATCTCTACAGCTTTGAATATCCCGTTCTCATCATCTATATTCTCTGGGTGAAGGGGTTGCGCGATCAGACTGAATGGTTTCGGATGATCGGTAGCAGAGAGCTCTGAGAGGGATAGATCATCGCCGCCGTGCCCAGTGTGTGTTGATGAGTCCAAGCCGTCCATTCTCGCGGTCAGGCTGCTGTTTGTTAAAGGATGTCCGAGTCGATGATGAACTTCAACGAAGTTATTACCGTTAGTAGTGAGCTCAAGTGGACACGTGAGAGGGTGTTGTGTGGGGTTGGCCAGAATAGGTGTCGCTAGTTTCCCCCAGTCACGGCTCCGCCGCGTATCTGCCGCGCCTCGACCACACCGTGTAGGTGTGGTCTTCTACTACACCCTTGATCCCGTCTTATTGCCGTCATTTTTACATGTTTTTCAGCAGGTCCACATTCTAAGCGCCAAATTCTTCTTCTCGGACGGCTACTACTGACTCAAGCTATGGAAATCCCACCAAGCCCCTCTGCACGATCGTTTACTCACAACATGCGCAAACCCGAATCCGGGCTGGCCGAATGGACGCAGAAGATCAAGGCGCTGCAACGCCAGGTCGACGCGGACGAGGAAGAGGAGCAGAAGAAGCTCGAACAGGAGATCGTGGCTTCTCGCCTTGCCAGGGTGCGCAGGAGTACAGGTCGGACGAGTGTGGATTGGTGTGAGTTGCTCTCGTCTCTGTTTTTTTTTTAAATAAAAGGCTACGATATTGAATGGCGAGGGGGGTTTCAAGCTCAAGCCAAGCGTGACGACGCGCCGAGACGTCCGGATGGTTCAGATGAGGATGGACGATTGAGTAAGGATATGAGGGAGATGGAACAGGAGGACAGTGCGCTGCAGAAACTCACGGCGGGATCGAGCTCGAATTCCGAAACGATTGCGACTGCAAGTGCGGGTGCGGAGGATTCATCTAATTCTCCAAACGCGAATGGACGATCGCATGCTATTACCTCCAACATGCCCAATTTTTCCCTAAAACAGACCTCTGCGCAATCGCAGACGCAGACGCAAGCTCGTCCGGAGCCCATTTCCCTCGCAGCGTTCATAGGCGGGCGCGCCACAGGCCCCCGTTTGAACAAGCACGCAGCACAGCAGGACGCGCATGATCCGACGCAGTTCGAGCAGCGCACCGTGTCGACCATCACAGCGCCTCATCCCGTCTTTGGACGTGGCGGCATTGCCATGCCCGGTCTCGCCGCCAAGGGCAGACTCCCCGCCGCCGCCTCGTCCGATCGTGAGTCCCCACATGCACATGTACAAGCCAAGCCGGCGGCGTCGGCGTCGGGGTACACTTCGGATGCTAGGGAGGGTTTGCGCGAGCGGAGGATGAGCGGATCGCCGGCGTTGCGTCGGTTTGTCGAGCATGTCGAGCACCAGGCTATCGTGCCGCAGAGGACGGGGGAGCGCTGGGACTCCCCGCGAGACGACTCCCCGCCTGCGCACCGTCAGTACACCCACGGGTGCCGCGCCGATACGGGTGTCATCTTCCCCGCAACTCGGTGTTCCCTCGTCTCCGCAACCTGAACGTCCTCGATCGGCCACCCCTCACACCCCCCACTCTGAACCTCGCACATCCGTGACTTCTCCGAACCTGAGTATACCCACCGGCAGAGACACGGTCCCGTCTCCGGCGACCAAATCCCCATCTATCTCATCCGCTTCTCCCGCTGTCAAGTCTGTGACATACAGATCTCCTCCTTCGACAACGTCCCTCCCTTTCGGCTCTCCGACTTCCAGCCCCAAGATTCCTTCCATCACGACGCCCTCCCTCGCCCGCCCCATCCAGCCCTCACCCAAATCCTCACCCGGAGGACCTCACATCCCCGCCTCCTACAACGCTTCCCCAGCATTTTTGCGACCCACCGCGCAAAAGGATCCGACGCCCAGCATNAGCAGGCTCAAAGGCCGCGGGTTCGTGCAGTCCATGGTGATGGCGAGCAGTCAGCTTCAATCGGGTTCCCCCACGCCGTCCGCATCCGAGACTGGGCGATTCGTCGGTGGTAAGCGACTCTCAGCCGTGAACGAACGGTGGAAACCCGAAGTCGCCGCATCACCCACGTCCACCACGAATACCCCTCCACCTCCGCCTGTGACGCCCAAACCTGCACCCCTGCGCAAACCTACCGTCGCCGCACAACCCAACACGCCCAAACCCAAACCCATCGAATCCCATCCCCCCGGAAAATCACTCTGGACGGCCTCTTCCAACGGCGCGTTGTCGTCCGTCTCTTCCGCCGCAGACCCCGCCGCGAAGTCGATAAAGCTGAGCAATGAGAAACAGGCCTCGTCTGAGGGTGGTGCTGGGCTCGGATCGTCTTCGACGTTGATTTCGTATATTAAGCCGATGAAGACCGGGGACGACCCGGCTACGGCACAGGCCCATTCGCGTCCTCACACGCCTGCGCCTTCGCACTCGCGGCCGCATACGCCCGCACATACGCACTCGCGCCCACACACGCCTGCGCCCGCGCGAGGGCGCGACCACGGATTGGAGGAGACGAGCGGAGGACGGGGGACGACGACGAGGGGACCTTCTGAGCTACCCGCACCTTCCGGGAAGCCCTTGAGTCATGTGCGTTCTTCCTAGTGGCTGAACTGGATATCCTACGACGAATGCTTAATTTTTGTCCTTTTCCTATGTCCATTCTCGAAATGCTCCTTTTTTTGCTGTTCTTTTTCTTTCGCTTTTTTTTGGAACATGGTTGATTGTGTGCTGCTGCGAGTAGCTTACGAAAGACAGGGCAAAGAAACCACGCAAGACCAAGGGTGGTGCGGCGGTCGCGTTTAAGGAACCACAGCAGGAAGCCAGAGAGTTTGCTGAGCAGGTTCCGGTCCCTGTTTCAGACTCGAAATCGCAGCTCTCGCCCAGTGAACATATACGAGAGAAACCGACTTCCAGGCCTCTACCTGCCATCCCGCGGCCATCCGCGCCTGCTTCGAACTTCATTACACACAGCACCACAAGAGCAAGCCCGGAATCCACGTTATCGAAGCCTGCGTCCCCTACGCCCTCGCCCAAACTCGTACCTCCACCCTCCCGCTCACATGATTCCAACGGCGGCGCCATCGCAGACAGATGGGCCGAACAGCCTCTCATCGGTGTGAAACCCATCGGCAGAGGCCCACCGCCCGCGCGGGGTACCAACGGATCGCCTGCCAATGGCCGTTCTGGTCCCCATGCTTTGCCGGGGCTGACGACTCAAGCCTCAGAGAGCTCCGCAGCACAGCGCGAGCGGTCGCCTCGCTCTCCTCGACAGCGGAGTCGGATTCCGAGCACGGGGAACAGAGCGTTGGTCATGGAGGTCGCGACGTTGTTGAACGAGCACGTTGCGTCTCCAACGGAACCGTCCGAGCCTTCGTCGAATACCGCCAAGGAAGTGGCGGAACTGGAGGTAGAGGTGGAGAAGCCTGTTGTCGAACAGAAATGGGATGTGGTCGGGAATGGCAGGCCAAGTGAGTTGTTGGTCAGTCCGCCGATGGAGAGGAGGAAGTCGAGTTATGAGCGTTATTCGGCTTATATGATGCCTCCGCTTAAGGAGGAGCGGACGCCTGTTCCGTCCCCTGCTGGTACGCTGGTGAGGGGGGTTGTCCCTGCTGATGCTCAAGAGCAGATTAGTTTGGATGTGGCGGAGACTCGGACGGAGGTCGATACCAAAGGCCAGGAGGTTTCACCTGAAGAATTGCCTCGGGACGTCAAGAAGGACGTTGTGAAAGATGTTCCTCAGAAAGAGAGTCCGACTATTGAGATCCGTGAGTCAGAGCAATTCATTTAGGTGTTTGAATGCACTGGCGCCTGAATTGCCCTTGCACGCAGGTCATGATGATGGGCCTCTACCCTCTATCGACGTGAACACACTTCTTGAGTATGAACCGTCTACGTTTACTCCAGATGCGAATATCCAGAGTATCTCCGTCGACGTGATGTCTATTATCGGGAACGCTGCTACGCCTGTCAAGCACGATGCCCATGTTTTCTACGAGTCGGAAGTGCTTGCCATCGTACATCGGTACAAAAGCAAGTCGAGCGGCTTGGTCACGACCAAGGTTTGGGGTTGGCAGGGCAAGCAAAGTCAATTTCAAGAGCGAGAAGAGCGTAAGCTCAAAGATTTGGCCAGGCACTATGGTACTAGTGTGGTATGTGACGACCTGAGGCGACTTTATGCAACGCAAGTCAAACAAACGTTTGTCCTTTTAGGTTTCTGTGCCTCAGCGCTGCGAGCCTGTGGAGCTTGTGCATGTCCTAGGTGGCCAACTCGCGGTCAGACAAGGCTCTCGTTCACATTGGAGCTCTGAGAACACCACGATGCATCTTGTTCGTTCATACTACGATGCAATTTTTATTGACGAGCACGATCTTGTGAGGGCTGCCGTATGTCTTCCTCCTTTTAATCGCTCGCTGAACGCTTCCGCCAGGCGATCTCCAATCTCTGCTCCGGTTTCAGTTACTGTCTGACTTTACTTGGGACTCTGTACGTCTGGCATGGGTGTGGTTCGTTGTCAAGGGAGCGTGAAGCCGCCCTAGGGTATGCTCGGTTGCTGTCGGCGGGTGAATCCAGTGTGATCGAACTGGTCGAAGGCGATAATGATGACGATGAAATGTTTTGGATGATGCTCGGTGACAGAGACTATGCAAAGGCCGACTACTGGAAGTGGCGGCCTTCAGCAAGTACGAGGTGTATACCTCGTGTATGGCGCGTCGATGCATCCAAGGGAACAAACGTAGTTCGTCCGTCCTCAAGTCTTGCCGCTTTGGGCGCTAACATCTTCCTCCCAGATTGCCCCTATATCTGCGCTATCAACTGAGTCGATAGGGGATAATGTGTATGTCATTGATTGCTGCTGGGAGTTTTTTGTTGTAGTCGGGAAAGACGCGCGCGGCAACCGACGAGACATCCGTATTGCCCTGACTTGCGCTTTGGTTTGTGTTTGCAGACTGCTATCCCCGTCGTTGATGTTGAGCGTTTTACAGGATATGTCGAAGCTTACAGCCTCAGTCAGGCCATTCTCGCCAACGGTCCACGTCTTGGTTTTACCGTCGCAAATACCCTCTGATCTGCGACTGCACTTTCGTGATATGGACGAAGACTGGATTGTAAGTCCTCTCGTAGGCTGCCAGTATCGGGCTGATGTTCATTACGAACAGAACCGCCACGAAGTTCCGGACCATATGAATGTGATCAGTTCATCTGAGGCTCTTGACCATGTTCGTTCTTCGAATTTCTGATTTGTTTGAAAATAGACTGAGACTTTGATCATAGCTGGGGAAGGTGTCTTGGGAGAAGTCGGCTTTGAAGGACCACAGCATGCTTCCATTGGGTCTCGATTCATCCCAATTGTCATCGCTACTATGATTGGATATCTATACAGTAACTTACTCAGGCCACCTTTTCTCCGAGATTCTGATTTGGGTGTATATTTGACATGTTCCGCTAGCACGTGAGTAGCATCCCAGGATCGACTGATCTTCGGCCTGTTGGGGATTTTCTGTGACTGCAATGAGGGTTGGAACAGAGTGATACTCAGCAAACATTCGTGTGGTGGATTATCAGAGGGCCGTCGCACTCTTGGTATGGAACCACTAGTACTGCGATCATTTCAGAATTTCGTTCACGTTAGTCCACAGGTCAGCTTCAGCTTCCGATAGGCATATGCTCAAGCTCATCGTTACGGCGTACGCGTAAGAAACAGCGACTCGCCGCCTGACATGAGCTTTTGTCTCATAATCTTTCACTTTTGTCCTGTTCTCTGTCTTCCTTGACCCATGTCTGAATGGCATGTGTAGTCTCGCGTGAGGATACTGTTATTCGGTGTGCAGGTGACCTTCTTCTTCTAGCTAAGCCCCCCTTTTTACTGGTGATTAGTCGGTCATATCTACCTCTGACGGACCTTGATAGGCAGTCCTGAAGTTCTTCGTTGTCTTGCGCTTCGCCGTCTTTGGCCCTCTCAGCCTTACAGCCAACGGTTTCTTATGAAACTTGGCGCTCGGCCGCTTCGACGCCATATGGATCATCGACACTCAACATTTTATGTTCTATCTCTCCTCATGTACCATCTTTCATTAACGCATTCTCAACTCTCGCTCACTTCATAAATACCCCCTTTTCTCTGCGGCCTACTAGTTCCGACTTGCGGTCCTTACAGCTCATCTAAGTCTCGGCTGAGAGGGTTTTCCAGCGAGTATGTTCCAGACTTTGTTTTCGCTAGGTCTACTTTTGGTCTTTGAACAAGTATCGGTCTCTGCTATCCCCTCTCCTCTTGACCCTCGCGCATTTCCAAAAGACCATGGCCAAATTACGTCTACTCATGCCCGCGCTGCTTCATCTCGGTGTTTCCCAGCCCTAGGATTCACCATGCCGCAATTTCTGCCTGCGACCAACAATAATTGGTGGTGCGACCCCAAGACCGAGTACGCCTTCGTCGGCTTCAGCTATGAAGTCACGGCTTGTACGTTCAATATCTGACGGGCGTGTTATGTTCGCTGAGATTTACCTTCCAGGCCAAAGCTTGAAACAATTGCAGAGGGAGTTTTTCGACATTCGTAATCATTTCAATAGTCGCTATGTGAGGCTCTATGGCGCTTGCGACCGAGAGGGCTTCTAGTGAGCCATTTTTGATTTAATTTTGTATGCGAGTGTCTGAGTTGATTCACTCAATCAAAGCGATGACATCGTCGAAGCAGCATGGGATAACAAATTGGGTGTGCACGCACTGGTTTGGGTATGTGGACAGCTTTTTGAGATCTGACAAAAGTCCCTCTTCTCATTGTTTTCACTCCACAGTTCGGATTCGACGGCTCGGACATCTGGATGACGAGAAGAGACACCCTGTTTGCTGCCCTGCACGCGAATCCCAAAGCCAAGTTCATCACGCGTGGGGTGCAGTTCGGTTCGGAACCCCTATTCGACAACGTCCTGCCACCCGACCAGCTTGCGGCACAGGTCGTCGCTGCGAAAAAGAACCTCTCAAGCCTCAACATCCCAGTCACTGTCAGCGAACTCGCTTACGGGTACCAGGAGCGTGGCGGTGCGCAGAACGTGCTGGATGCATTGGACTTTATCAACATCCACATGTTGCCATTTTTCTCCCAGGAAGCCTCGACGGGTAAGAGCGGATTCTATACTACCGTGAGACTGCTTTTATATCTCAATGATTTGTGAAATTATAGGTAATAAGGCGTGGCCGTTGGTTCAAACGGACTTGAACTGGTTCATAGCGCATGGCAAGGGCAAAAAAATGTATTTTGACGAGGTACATAGGCCTGGTTTCTTTCGTATCATAGTATATTGACATGGTTTCCAGAATGGTTGGCCCTCTGTCACTTCCCCGAGCGTTCAGCCTAATAGTCCAGACGCTGTTGCGAATATACCAAATGAGCATGTGAGTCATGTTCTCGCGCCTTTATCTGTTATATAGAATCTTTGTTGAATGTTACCCTTCCACCATATCCTAGGCGTACTATACGCTTCTTGACCAGCACTGTGAAGACCTTAAAGAGGTCGTGGGTGGCGGCATAGGATGGTTCGCCCACATTTACTCAGACGATCAAGAGCCAGGTTATGGTATCTATGATGACGCGGGGAAGCTGAAGTTCCCATTCGCCCCCAGGACGTCATGCTGAGTGCCGGGTGACGGCTTGAGCAAAGACTGTTTTTGTATTTGTTTTTCCGTGCTTTCTTTCTTATTCTCCACACCTAGCGATGTGTCAGTGTCGACAAGTGAAAGGCATACTCGGTTGTAGTGATAGTTGTTATTCAGTACTAAATATTATCTGACTTTGTTGTACAATGACGATTCTATTCAGACATGGAGCGTTTGCGCCGCAAATTTGAACTATTTGCGTTATGCACATAATGAGAAGAATTTCGAACACATCAGGTCACTCAAGAGAAACGAATGAATATGGTATGTCTATTGGCGACCGTCCAGCGATCGAAGAATCGACATGTTACAGTTATAAGTACGGGTGGCAAAATAGAACAACAATAAATAGAACACGACAATTGTCCACACATTACATGGTTTTGCGACTCCACTTCCACTTGTGCAACGAATCAGGAAGCTTCATCTTCAACGTCTCCATCAACCAACGATCCCCCTCACACAGTTCTTGCTCTTTCCCAAACAACCCAACCGAAATATCGTCCCACCTCGACAGCAACCACCACAACACATTCGGCGCATATCGCAAGTTTTTCCCAAACAATAGACATCCGAATCTCCGCCCGAGATCATCGAACGCCCACCCGTTCCCGCGCGTGTGCCCCACCTCGGCCAAGAATGAGATGAAGAAAATCAGGAAGTTGAAGTTCGGCGTCGGCATCAGCCGCAACAGCGACTGCGCGATCATGATCTGCATGCCCTCTCGCGCACGGTCATAGATAGGATACCCGCGCCGCCGGTGCAGGATCGCCTCCGTCGATGGCCGGTTCTTAGGATGAATCCTGCCCGTCGCAAACATCTCGTTCACCCGATCGTGCTCCTTGTTAATCCAAATCTCGTCGTGCTCGATGCTGGGCGCGACGCACCAGTCGCACAACGCGTAGAAGATGTGCATGTCGATCGGGTCGGGCAGGTGCTTCAAATAGAAGTTGAGCAACTCTGAGAGGTGGTCTGTGGACTCGTGCTCCAGGCTGTGGGCTTCGCCAAAGTTCGGCGCCGAGTTGTAGATTTCAAACAGCTCCTCCACTCGACGGGGTAGATCATCGGTCTTTCCGATCACTTTGAACAGTCCACGTTGTTTCACCCCTAAAAGACATCGACGTGAGCGACCCCGCCATGGACAAAGTAAAAAGAAAAGAGCTTACCCCTACGAAGGAACTCCATCAGACAACCGGCCACCACGATCGGCACGTCAAACTCGTACCCGCCGAGCATGACCTGCGAAGCCGCGTACACACAGGACGTGCGCAATGGGACACACCATATCCCTAACAACACAGGTCAGGAGTCAAGCCAGGCGAAAAGCAGATGCGAACCACTCACCACGGCCGTCAAGATAATGTCCGAAGATGGAAGGCTCAAGGCCCTGTCTCATGCGCGCCATGCGGCGATGCTCGCGCCTCCACTCCTTGCGATACATCGCGTCGTCAACGCATATCTCTTCAAAGTCGGTCACGTCGAGGTACCGCTTGACGGGCTTGTCTTTCATGTAATTCGACATCACCTTGAGCATGCTCATCCGCCACAGAAGGAAATGAGGATCGAGGCGGGGGATGAGGCGGGCCCCTGAGGGCGGAGGGGGTAGTGCCCAGCAGGCGAGGGGCGGAGGTTCTGAAAGGGTAAGGGAGCCTGAGCTAGATTTGAGAATGCTGCGTTTGGGAGTGGAGTGTCGACGCTTGTGCCCGCCAGCGGGGAAGGACTGACAAGCCTGCTTGTCGTCAAAGACGATATTAGAGTCGGAAAAGCGCACACGGTAAGGCATGGTTGTTAATAGTTGGATGGTGATGGTAGGAAGACAAGTTGGTGATTCTCTTAGAGAGCAGGAAGTCGGGAATTTATACCTCGCTGCTCAATGTCTCGGATGTCTGCCATACCTCAGCCGTTTTTGAAGCCGGTGTGAATCTTCCGCATTACAAGCCTAGGTCAGTCCACAGCCGATGAGCAGANGACGAAACACTGTCTCGGATGTTAGCATCTAAGTCAGGGGGCCTCAATTTCTTGAAGAGTCGACTCCTGTGAGTCTGTTAGGTTAGATGAAAAAAAAGGTGGAAGTAGGGTAGACAGCTGTAGACAGAGATGAGAGAGATCGGAACTTGATTACTTAGACCCAACGCTAGGGTTAGGGGCTGCATCAGGTTGTTTATGCCCTTGACTGTGTGTATCGGATATCGAACAAAACCGGCTCTTTCGACTCGCATAATTATTCTATCTCCCCTTCCATGAGATCCTGGAACTAAGGAATATGGAAGGAAAACGGATCGGCATATTGCGCTGGAGCCATGCCCGCCTGGAGTTGTCGACCAAGCCACGTCTTCTGGGGCTAGGCCTCATCCTGTTCACGCTGTGTGCCCTCACCACACGCGTATTCTTGATAGAGAAATGTTTGGAAACGGTGGAGATACCCTTTAACGCGTCCCAGATTCTCGACATGTGCAATAAAATTGACGCTAAGCCTGGACCATCTCCTACATTCTACGATCGTACCACGTCGGATAGGTTTCAGCCTGGGACGAAGCCCACTTTGATACACAATGCGACGATATGGACTGGTCGCGTCGATGGTTTGGAGGTTATCCGAGGAGGTCTGCTGCTCGATGGAGGCCTCATCAAGGCTGTAGGTGATGTCGACTCGTCGTCCATAAATTATCAGGAAGTCACGACACTAAATGCCCATGGTGCTTGGATCTCTCCTGGGTATGATACAATTTGTTCTCATTCTCAACTTTGCAATGAATCTGTATGGAACCGATGCAGTATAATCGACGTGCATTCACATATCGGTGTGGAACCTTCGCCTCAACTGGGCGGCGCAGCCGACGGTAACTCTTTCAACGGACCAATCCTGCCTTGGCTCCGTGCGCTTGATGCCTTGAACACGCATGATGATGGGATCCGTCTGGGTGTATCGGGAGGGGTCACTACCTCACTTATCCTCCCAGGTTCTGCCAATGCCATTGGTGCGCTTTCCCGATTCAACAGGTTGATGCAGACCGAACGTGATCGTAGGTGGCCAGGGTTTTGTGATCAAATTACGGCCTACCGAGGAACGGTCTCCAACGTCGTTATTGGTTGAACCTTTCTTTGACATCAATGGGACTGACGCCTTTCCAGCGCACCCTAAATGGAGGCACATGAAGTCAGTCCTCTCGATACATTTCGTTATCTTCTCAAAGATGACTCACTGGACTGTCTATAGGCATGCGTGTGGTGAGTACACAAGTCCCCTCCAACTTACTATCCATTCAACGTGCACGTTTCAGGTGAAAACCCAGGCATGTAGCAACTGTCCTGCAGTAATACTATCTATCCACTCATTCTGTTTATAGCCCAAGTTTATGGTGACAGTCGGATGGATGACGTTTGGAACTGGCGACAGGCGTGAGTTGTTGAGAAATGCATGTGTCTCACGTCTTCTTGACTGTCAGGCTTTCCAGATACAACACTGCTCGCAAGATCAAAATTTCACAGGACGAGTATTGTTTGAAGGCCCGGGCGGGTCAATGGGATGACCTAGGTTCTTTTCCCGAAGTCCTGCAGTGGGAAGCACTGGTTGACATATTGAGGGGAAAGGTTAAGGTCCGTGAACACCTACCATAGCCGTCACATAGCTATATAGATTATCAGGTCCAAACGCACTGCTACGAAGCGGTTGACATTGATAACTTCGTTCGGGTTAGTAGGAGTCGCGTGATGTGATCTGTGCAGTCTAACGTACTATTTTGTAGCTCTCGAACGAGTTTCAGTTTGAGGTAGCCGCATTCCATCATGCCCACGAAGCCTACCTCGTTCCCGACATCTTGAAGAGATCATACGGTCCAAAGCCCGTTATTTCCTCAGATGAATAGTGTGCTCACTTCTGGATGTAGGAAAACCGCCTGCTGTGGCGATTTTTGCTTCGTTCGCAAGGTGTGCGACGTACACACTGCGATGGTTTTATGTTGACAATGTCCCCATCCTTGTTTGAAGATATAAAAGAGAAGCCTTCAGACATTCCGAATTTTCCCCCCGTCTTCTCGCAGATGCAGGCATAAGGGTCACGATGAAGGTTAATTATTAAGTCATGATACCCTACCCTGTGTTTAGAGCTGAAATTCCCTCCTTTTTGCGCACGACAGAGCGATCATCCTGCCATTGTTTCTCGTTTCCTTCTGCATGAAGCTCAGCAGGCGCATCATTGTGGCTTGCCGGACCACTTAGCGCTATCCTCAGTGACTAGCACAGCGGCAGGTGTCATTGGACTCGACCATCGTATTGGATACATCAAGAAAGGTAAGTGCTCAGAGAATTGGCATTGTCCCCCCAACTAATTGTATTTGTCGAAGGCTACGATGCTGGTTGGTGCCGTTCCTTCGCAAATGGTTTTTTTTTGCGCTGAAGAGTTGCAGATCTCGTAATCTGGGACAGCCATCCGTTGGCTTTAGGTGCAACTCCTACTCAGGTCTTCATTGACGGTATCCCACAGTTCAAATCGCAATACAAATCGAGAAAGTTGCCCAAGGATCAGATTGCTCCTATAACTCCGAATTACGACGCAGAAGCAGCCAACGCTCTCAAATACGAAGGTCTTCCTCCTCTCCGGGAGTTCCAGTCTACCCAAGGGCTGGTGCTCTTCAGCAATGTATCAAACGTCTGGCTACGAGGAGACCACGGCGTCCGGAAGGCATCTGTCTCTGAAGATGACACCGATGTCGGATTTGTCGCTGTGCGGAATGGTCGCATCGTTGGCATGGGCAAGGATGCGGCACGCTCCGCAGGTCGGTCGACTGTGGTAACCGCAGCGATCGATCTTCACGGCGGTTCGATCTCCCCCGCACTTGTTGGGGCAGGAACGGGCATGGGTCTGCATGAGATTAGTACAGATCCTTCCACCGGTGACGGCGTGGTATTCGACCCGCTGCCAGGCAATGTACCCAGCCCGATGAAAGATGACTTTGTCATCAAGGCCGTTGACGGGCTGCAGTTTGCTACGCGCGACGCCCTGTGAGTTTCGTCTTTATTCATCGACGCACTCTGGCTTCAACAGTTTTCGTGACTTCAGACTTGCCTATCGTGCTGGCGTCACGACGAGCGTCACTGCTCCTCTTGGCGGAGGTTTCCTAGCAGGGTTGAGTGTTTCATTCTCCTTAGGCTCTCCACACAAGCTGGAAAAGGGCGCGCTTGTCCAGGACGTCGTAGCCTTGCACGTGTCAATCCATCACCTATCGAAGACCAGTGTCAGCACTCAGATCGCAGCGTTGCGGCGCCTCCTGTTGAATCCACCCAACGGCGAGGCCGGAAAATGGTTCGAAAAAGTGACAGACGTATGTGGATCAGTTCACCTTGCCTAGATGAATGCATCTTATATTCCCGATCCCGTGATAGGGTTCGATCCCCCTCGTTGTTAGAGTCCACAATGCCGATGCCATCGCGACGTTGCTCAACTTGAAGCGTGAGGTGAAGAGGAGGAAGGGCACCACCATTAAGATGACACTGCTGGGCGCGTCTGAAGCACACTTACTCGCTAAGGAAATCAGCGCCGCAAACGTTGGCGTCATCGTCTCCCCTCCTCGGTCATACCCATACACATGGGATGACCGCAGATTGTGAGCACCACGATCTGCTTGAACATTTAAATGTAAGGCACCTGTAGCTAAAAGCTGGCTCTTAAATCAGCCTGGCAGGCCCCCCGCTCACAAACATCAGCCTGGTGCCGTTCCTCCTGGCGCACAACGTAACCGTTGGCATCGCACCACAGGGAATCGATGACTATTCGGAAAACATGGCCACTTGGGCCGTGCGCAATCTGCGCTGGGATGCAGGATGGGTGAGCTCCTTCTCTTGAGCCGTGCGTCGTCAGATGGTACCATTTGACGCATATGCATTCGGGTCATTGTCAGGTCGCCATCGACGGCCAGTTGGAGGCGCCTGAGGCACTCGAACTGGTTTCGACCAACATCGACAAGTTGACGGGCGTGCATGTCGACCCGGCCGACACCGACCTCGTCGTTACCCGTGGCGGAGAGCTGCTCTCGTTTGAGAGCAAGGTCGTCGCTGTTCTCTCGCCTCGACGCGGGTCCATCGACATCTTCTGAAAGCACGTCGGACTGGCTTCAGTGCTTTCTTGCTAATTTCCTGATAATTAACGCTCGAACTCCTGACGCATGTGTATTACGTTGAGAGTGTGTATGTAAATACTGTATGCAATCATCGCATTCGACAGTCCATCTCGGTATGCACAGTCTAGTCTTTGTATATGAACGGGATGAAGGGGAAGGGAGATGCACATGGGTAGTCGGTCAACGTCAACGTCGTGAGATGGATTAACCACAATCGAATAAACTATTAAAGTTACAAAGGAGAAATGTTTCTTCTAACTGAGTATGCATGCAGCGTGGGGTAGCCTAGTGTGCCAATCTCCTTCCAATGGTGTAACGAACGTGGGTGTGCTCAAAAGTCAGAGCAATGCAGAGATTGCAGAAAGTAATGGAAGAGCAGGAGGAAATGGAGGGCAGGGTAGGTGGATGGGTGAGTGTGCGTGCAGATGTACAAATGAGAGCGGAAAAGGCAGAAAAGAAATCAGAAAAAAGCGGGAGGCGCAAAACGAGTTGAGACAGAGACAGAGAAGCGATGCAACTGATAGATGCACAGCATAAAGTCAAACAGAAGTGTCTGATCACATTGCGTGCGTCACCTGCCCCTCCTCGATAGTCAGATGCCGACTGTGCGAGAGATGCGATGGTGTGTCCAGCTCGCCGTGCCCTGCCGTCGATGCGCCGTAGCTCGTCGAGAGTGGCGTTGGCGAGTACTGTGACGGTGATTCGCCGGCAGAATACGAGTTGGATGAGCGAGCGGGCATCAGCCGTGAGGGAATCTGCTTCCCATACGACATTTCCGAATTCGTCGTCTGCGCGCTCGATGGCTCGGCGTAAGTGGTGGTGGGCGTGAAGGCCGGATACGGCCTNTTCACGTTTTGGGTCCAGCGGAACGTTGTGAGTCGGCGTGGGGTTGGTCGGTCGGCTCACGGTGAAGGTCGACGAGTGGTAGGAAGGTGAGGGGTCCCCTTTCTCGTCCGGTAGCAGTCGACCCTTTTTCTCGACGTCGTCATTCTTTTCGAGCATCGAATCGTCGGAGGACGTAGATGGACCACTGCCTTTGCGCAGGGACAATGGGCGGCGATGCCAGAGCTGCTGCAAGCCCAGGTTCCAGATGGTGTTCAGGAACATGATAATGACCGTGACGCTCAAGATGACAGCCATGATAATGCCGATGACGACGCGAGGGATGGGAGCCAGATTGAGATGCTCGAGGAAGGCGATCGATAGACCGGTGCACACGAGTCGGACGATGGCGAGGAAAATCGAGAGAATATCTGCTCGGCGGGTTTTGCCGGGTTTGAGGAATGCCAGCGACAGCAAGAGCAGGAATTCGATGACCACCAAACACGCAATTTGGACAGTCCCGTTGGCTTTGGAAAATGCGATGAAGAGGGAGCGTACGAATGCAGCCAGGATAGGAAGGGCGAAGAAGAAAAGGCGGGGAGGACGGAATTGCCCATGCAAGGGTTCGTGGGCAGGGAGGTCGATGGAGAGGGTAAAGGGAGATGAGCGGCGACAATACAAAAGTACGCGGAGGGTGGGATAGCCAACTGCGCCCATAATGATCACGAAAGTGATTACTGAGATGAGAATGGAAAGCCAGCTGTCCTTCAAAGTCCATTGGTAGAAGGAAAACACGACCAATGGGAAGAAGCAGACGAGAGCCTGGTAAGGATTGAAATGAATACCCACCTTACAGAGTCGGACCAAAATTCAAGATGTACGTACCAGACGAATAGCCCATGCGCCAGCAAACGCAGGGTACTTGGCCTTCATTGTGGGGAGCCATGATGGCCGACTACGGCCGCTGCGTGCGAGCAGCAGCAAAATCCCGTAAACGATGCCAAGAAGAGCCAGCGTGATAGCAGTGAGAATGAGCGCGACAAGGAAGATGGTCATGAAGGCGTTCGCCGTAGCGATACCGATGGCACTGACATAGATCGGCACCCCCGCCTGCAGCACATTTGATGACGCCTCGGTGACAATCTGCACCTCGTTGATTGTTGCCAAATCTACAGCGCTCCTGTTTACTATAGGAAGGACATAGCTCGAGTCCGAGAGGTCAGCGAGGTTGACTTTAGGGAGAGCACTGGCAGTCGCCAAGAGGGACTTTGGAACAACGTAATTGGCCGCGGGGACGTTGTAAGGACTAAGCTTACGATTGACGAGGGCGAGGCCGTTGCCGGAAGCATCGGTCATGTTGCCGCCCGTGAGATGGCGCATCTTGGTAATGCTGTTCTGCATGGAGGAGGAAGTGGACTGAGCGAACAAACCCATCGCCCAAGAGAAATTGAGGGTGAAGGAGCGGTAGACGACAGGATAGTTGAGGTTGAGGAAGGATGAAGAGGCAATAAATTGATAGAGGGCAACGAGGTCAAGGAGGCGGAAAGGCGCAAGGGCGTCGGGGATAAAAGATTGCCATGCTGCAGAGAAGAGGGCGAGGAAACCAATTCCACCAGTAGCCCATGATACACCAGTCTGGTGTATCGACCACCCGTTGGAGATAGTAGCTTGGATACAAGCTTTGAGTTCACCCGTGTTGACATCGAAGAGGGAGAGTTGCGCGAAAGCCTCGAGATCAGGTATCTTGTAGGCGATGCCGGGGATGAGAGAGTTCAGATTCACGGAGCTTGGGAGCTGTAGGGTTTCTGCACCAACGAAATTGTACACTGGGAGGGGGCAAAGGGCATTGTTGAAGAGAGAGCAAATGTCGATTGTCACGTTGGCAGGATGCATGCCATAGACATTGAGGAACAGGTTGGCAGTGACGTTGACATTTGCTTGCTGCGGGAAATGATGGGTGCGAAAGGGTCATGTGAGCAGAGAAAGACTTACGATGCTGGCGGCAGAGACGTTAAAAGCGACAGAACGGTTGTGGGCGATGTAGGCCACATCAAACTGCTGAACGAGGATGTTTTCTGGAGGAGCACAGTACGATACAGAAGAAGTGACTGGAGACGGATGAAGAGGAGTTAGTTAGGACAGGAGGGTTTGGGTAACAAGGAGGACATACAGAGAATGTCTTCGTGAGCGGAGACAAGAGGGATTAAGAATAAGGAAGAAAATACTAGTCGCAGCCTGGCGACGTCGAAGCGCATTGTGGGCAAAGAGAGAGAGACGTGAAGGGAAGAGACGTCTCTGTCGTGTTTGGCCTGTCGTGATATAAAAAGAAATGAGCACGCCGTTGTCTTGTGGGGCCATTGTTCCGTAAACGAGCTTACCGCGCTGTCTATTGTCTAGGTCTGCTGTGTACGACCAAATGAATTGGAACGCTGGTCACACTGACGGGTCGGCTGTGTAAGTAAGTAGAGTCGGGAAGGACGGAAAGTCGGGAAAGAGAGAAAAGAAAAAAGAGCCCCGGCGACAGCTGAAGCGCTGACCTCGTTGCATGATTAGAGTCCACGCCAACTTTGGCCGTTTCTTCCTAATCCGGCAATTCCCGGCCTCCGCGCCACCGACGCGTCAATCGTCGAGTCCAGGGTGACCCCGACGTCAACCTACTCCATGGACAGTGCTACCACCCTCTCCACAGGTATATTTCATCTTTTATCTTCTTTTCTTTGTTTTTCAAGTCCTGACTTTTTGAGTCCCAGTCACTTGGTGAGATAGAAATAGTCCTTCAGTGCTCCGCCGTCAGTCGGCACGCTGACGCATGTCGGTCTGACTTAGCCCCGTCTGTTCGCGTCAGGTATCAACGTCAGCCATCAACCAACACCTTGACGCTGGCTGCCGCGATGTCCACACGCAAGGCACTTCTACTAGCACTCCCAGGCCACCTCCAAAGCTCGTCGCACCCATCTTCAATACTCCCTCCAAACGCGTCGACTCAGCCACTCCCCGCCCTTCCACCTCTAAGAAACGCACCGCCCAGGCGCCAGATGTCAAGTCGTCTTCCCAACCTAATTCTTCCAAACGGGCAAAGACCACCATTTCAGCACGAGTAGACGCCGCAGCACCGCTGGCCGAGCGTGTTCGTCCAAAGTCCCTGGACGACTTTGTAGGCCAACTTCACCTCACGGGCCCTGATGCCCTTCTCGTCAATTTGATCAAGAGGGGTGCTACCGGCAGCATCATCTTCTGGGGTCCGCCGGGGTGCGTGCCTCGGAATTGCGCAGCTGCGACCGCAGACGCCGACACCTGCTGACACGCCTCTTCCCGCAGTTGTGGAAAAACCACACTGGCCAGGTTGCTCGCCAAAAGTACTGATGCGGTCTTCAAGGAGCTCAGTGCGACCGTCGTCGGTATCAACGATGTTCGTCCGATATTCGACGAGGCCAAAAATACGCTCCGGCTAACCGGCAGGTGTGTGTCTTCTATGAAGTCAGGCTAACAGCATCCTAAGAATAGATTTGAGACGAACCATCATCTTTCTTGATGAAATCCATCGTTTTACAAAATCTCAACAGGTACGCTAGTGTGCTGTGCCATCACCATCTCACTCACGGCTGTGCGTGTATGTAGGATATCTTCTTGCCATTCTTAGAGCAAGGTCACGTTCAAGTATGTATGTTTCTCTGCAGTGGAGTTTCAGATGAACTCATCATCCAAAGTTGATAGGCGCTACGACAGAAAACCCATCCTTCAAATTGAACAGTGCTCTCATCAGTCGATGCCGGTGAGCTCGTTGACTTTGAGGCCAAGGTTTCTGATGTTCACAAGGCAATCAGCGTTTTTGTCCTCGAACGTCTCAAAGACGAGGAGATCACGCAGGTGATCAAAAAAGCCGTCGAGCGCGTGTCGGCATCTGCGCTCACTGCATCTGAAGGAGCGGCTGCGTCATCCTCCATCGTGGTAGATGTGGACGCGCCGACCAGTTCACCTAACATACCCACATCGACAGATACCCCGCCACAACTAACCTTCTCCTCGCAAACTACATATTCACAGGCGATCTCCTCTCAGGATTCCGCTTCGCCTGCACCCCTATTCCCTTCTTACCCACAGCTAACCCCCCGCGTCCTCTCCACACTGACATCGCTCTCCACAGGCGACGCCCGCACCGCACTCTCCTTACTCGAACTCGTCCTCCTCTCCCCACCCACGACGCCCGAACCCACCCTCCTCTCCTCCCTCCGCGGGTCCGTCTCTGCGAGCTACGATCGCACCGGCGACGCGAGGTACGACCTCATCTCAGCACTGCACAAGAGCGTGCGCGGGAGCCAGGGCAGCGCCGCGCTCTACTGGCTAGCGCGCATGCTTGAGGCTGGCGAGGATCCAATGTACATTGCGCGCCGCATGACTGTGTGCGCGAGCGAAGACGTCGGGCTGGCGGATAACCATGCGCTGCCTCTCGTAAGTGTGTTTGCATACTTTCTATTATCTTTCTCAAGCATTCGGCGCAGGCGATGGCGACGATGCAAGCATGCCAGATGATCGGCATGCCCGAGTGTCGCATCAACCTCGCGCACCTTGTGTCCTACCTTGCGGAGGCACCGAAGTCGACGCGTGCGTATGAGGGCTATAAGCGTGCGGAGGCGGCGGCCAAGTTGGATTTGACGATCCCGGTGCCGATGGGGATGCGGAACGCGCCCACGGGGTTGATGAAGGAGTTGGGGTACTCGGAGGGGTACCACTACAATCCGGATTATGCGTGCGTCTATGTTCTCTCATGTCCCGAGCTCGCAGGATGCTTAGTTGAAGATTTTTGATGCAGACATCCTGTCACCAATGACTATCTGCCGGTACAGGTTAGGGATGATGTACTTTTGAGGGCTGAAGGCGATTTGACAGGGAAAGAATGGGACGAAGAGGCTTTGCGAAAGTGGGAGATGGAAGAGAACGGTGGCAAAGATTGGGAGAGACGAAGCAGTTGACTAGAGTTGACTTCACCTGTATAATTTACCACATTGTACTAGAAAAGCAACCTATGAGAATCTTGGAAACACTTTGTTTTGTTTTTCGGAAAGAATACCAACTGACTATTGAGTAATAATACTGTGAACCTATGCAAATTATCCATAATACAGATGAGAAAGCGGAAATCCATCAGACAAATGCCCCGCTCGCTGGCCCGACCACGCCAGCTCCGAAGAACCAGCTGTGGAAGAAACCAAACTTCCTCGAGACTACCCAAAAGGGTGGCCATGTTCTCAGTGTAACGAGGGGACACGGATGTCATCGACTGGATTTGAAGGATGTGGCATGTGTAAACATGCGAGACTCGAGTTAGTTTCTATAGAATAGATCCTAGCTGAGTATGTTCTGGGGAAACAACAAAGTGAGGAGGGCCGTTTATATAGGTGGCGGTGGTCCGTGCGCGTGAGCGTGGGATACGAGCGCGTGCCACCGGCATCGGCGTGCCGCGCAAGGTGGTAGGAGGAACGGGCAAGAGGCCTCTGCGCAGGCCAATATGCCAGCCCCCTCTCTCTCTCCGTCCTTTCACGACCCCATCCCGGAAATTCCAGATGACGTTCTCCGCGTCCTCGTCACCGGTTTTGGCGTAAGTTTCGCCTTTAACATTCTTCCGATCTCCTTCTTTTTACCTCACCCCCTTACGCATGTGTGCATGCCTCCAAAGTTTCTTTCTTTCTCTTTCTCCCTCGAACCCAACATAAGCCGATTCGCTGATGCCATTGCTCCATCTCACTAGCCTTTCTTCCGCTACCGCGAAAATGCATCGTGGTTAGCCGCGAAGCCACTCAACAATGTCATCCTCGACCTCGAACCTCCACCAGATCGCATGATTGAGGACGTCCTCCCGGGCTTCGAGTGTTCAGGCGGCTACGTCAAGAAACGACCTCGCTGGGTCCACATCACATCCCTCCAACTCCCCCTGACCTATCAAGCCGTGCTCGATATTGCTCCCGGCCTCCAGGCGCGCCCACCCATCCTACCGCCCTCCAACGATCCGATGCACCTACTCACACCCCCACCCGAAACAGGCTACAATTTTGTGTTCCATTTGGGACTCGCAGGCCGAGGCCCACTGCGGATGGAGCGCCTCGGACACAGGATCGGGTACAGGATGAAGGACACGACGGGGATGCACGCGCCCATAGTCGACTACATGCCGGATCCTCCGCCACTCGAACAGTCGCAGACGGAGGTGCTTGAGAACGCGGCGCGTTTGGCGGCGCTCATGGGTCCCAGGCTAGCCGAGTCGGCGATGGACGTCGTGCATAGCCCGCTCGACGCTGTGACCGACTCGCCCACGCGCGGATTCGGCAAGGGCTACGAGATGTTTGCTGACGACGTCTTCGCGGCGATCGACGTCGAGAAACTCGTGCACGATCTGAAGGAGGACGGACTCGATGTGCGTGTTCTCCGTGTCTGGGATCAAGGCCCGTGCCCTTGTGATGCTGCTGACAACTCCAGTGTCCCACTATGCAGAACATTTATTCGTCCATGGACGCCGGCCACTACGTCAACGATTTTTTGTATTATTGCTCCCTGTGCGAGGCGAAGCGCGCCGTCATGAAGCACGACAGGCAGGGGATGACGAGGGTGCTGTTCATGCACTGCCCACCCGCCGACCAGCCTTTCACGACGCAAGAAGTCATCGAAGCTGTTAAAAAGATTATCTGTTGGGTTTGTAGAAGTGAAGATTTTACGCGATGAGGAGGGTTTTACTGGCTTGGGGTTTTGTGGGCGCACGCGGCGTCGCGGGGCGCGTCCGATTCTGGGATACCGTTTTAATTTTCTTGGGCTCTTGTGCTGTGTTGTGACAGATGTACGACTACCCCTTCTCTCTGCTTGCCACCATCCTATCTTTTTTTTTCGTGTTACTGGCATCCATTCTATATCGTGTACTTTACAAGGTAACTACTTACTCGGGCCTCCTGTTTTCAGCCGCCGTGGCGGCTTCACTTCCCAGACGTTCTAGATGGTTGCGCGCCGTCTTTTTTCTTTGCCGTCGCGACCGTTACACATCTATTAGCGAATCTTGCTTTTTGTTTCTCTCTGTGTTTAGTGCTATGATCTATGGACCGTCGACTGTAGCGATCACATTATCAACTCCTCCCCCAGTTCTCCTATACACGCACTTTGAGGGCACTTGTCTTGTTGCTTCGGGATGGGTCACGCAGATTCGAGTGAGGTTCGTCGCTCGGGAATAAATCGAGGTGATAAAGCGCCCTCCGGTCTTCATCCTATTTCATCTGGAGAATATTGCACTCCAGAGTCTAGCTGGCCTGTTATGACGATCTTGAGGTAAGAGGCATGCCCGGAACGGAGAGACCGGGCATTCCGGGTGTAAGTGTGACCTCGTGAGACTTCTGGAAGGCGAGCTAGATGTCGAAGAAGTCCGCGCAAGGACCGGATTGCATCATGATAGGATGCGAGGTACTTGGTTGGTTGAGTCTGTCGAGTATGCTTTTAAGATAATTAGTAACGTCGACAGGACATGAAAGAAACGGCGCGATCGTGTAGGCCTGAATCGTTTATTAGCTTTGCGTTTCCATGCATGGCACACTGTGGGAGACGTTGCCGGCCGCCGGTCGCGTTTCCGAGGAGGTGTGGGGTCAATAATAAGTTATCGTCTGCTGTAGGTTCATGTAAATATGATTTTGGAGCATATGGGTGCTTCGAAGTGTGCTTATCAACCTTTACCACTCTATCGAATGAATCCTGGGCCATCGATAAGTGGATGAGCGGGTCTTGTGCGGGTGAGTGTGCTCAGACTCGAAGAGGCAAGATGCAAACGTGGACATCATGCCCGGTGCTGGTGAAGTGTGATGTGCGACACCAGCACCGGAGCGCGCGAGAGGGTTTGGTCCGGAGGGTGAGACTCTCAAAAGGGAGTTGTCAATGTGAAGAGGAAGGTCTGAAATGGCCGTGGGTAGGCAGCTGCACGTCGCGCGCGCGTCCTGAAGCACAGCTGTACACACATGATTTAATACATGCAATGAATTGGAATTTTGGAGATGAGTCCCGCGTGCAGTGCGGGGGCAGCCGTGTTTGGGCTGGAATTGGGAGGACGTCGAGGGCGGAGCGCGCGTGCTTGTTTCGGGCGGCATCGTGATGGGTGGTGGAGCTGGTTCTGTACGACTTTACTGACGCTTGAGCTTGAGGAAAGGGCGAGAGGGCATCTGGCCCCATTTGTGAGAAGTCGACGCTTTAGGAAGGTGAGTAAGTACTTGTGTGCGAGCCTGACAGTACATATGTACCTGTGACGACGATGTCGGGCGCGGCGTTCATCGAATTGTTACTGGGGAAAATGATAATGATGCTCAGAGTGCCAGAACTGCGATGCTGCAGTTGGATGGGCGCATTGTGGGCGCGTTCCTTTTTGCCAAAGGACGCAAGAAGACGACGCCGGAAGGCGTGTTTATGCCGAGTTGAGAGTGCCGTCGTCATGCGCTTCAAAAAAATGAAAGAAAAAAGTTGTACAAGCCCTTGACAGTATTTAAAAAAATGAAGAGGGAGAAAGAGGAGGACGAAGTGTCGAGGGCATTGTGCAAGGGAATTTTGGAGAGAGAGGATGAGGAAAGGGCAAGTGAGAAGGAGCACCGCCTTCCGGGCGTAGGGAGCTGCGGCCAAAGACTTGTCGACGACTCGGTTCGAGTCCTTACTTTACTTAGCACTCGTTTCTCCTGGACCCTCCTTTCCGTCGACCCTCTCTGTGACTCGTTCCACCCTTTCTATCCTCTTCCGTTTCTTACAAAGTACTCACAAGTTTTAACTCTCTCCACGCATTTTCTCGATCGTCTCAACTGCTTCCGTCCATCCGCTTCCCTCTCCTCCTCTCCCGCCCTGCCCTCTTCCCTTTCTCATCCAGAACTCAAGCAAGCCTCATCTATCAGCCTGCCTGCGACCCTGCTACCCTCACATTCTCCGTCCCTGAGCTTCGCGACATGTCGTCCCAGTCAGCTGTACGTGTTCTTGTCGTGTCCATCATTCCGCCGAATTGGTTCAACGAACCCATCTTTCGCTCTCGTCTACCATGCAGATCCGGAGGAAGCTCGTCATCGTCGGCGATGGTACGCAGTGCATTTCTCATTTTTGTCGCCTCGCTGCGCAGCGCTCTCTCGTCCGCCATAAGGCTCATCTCGTCGCCGCCAGGTGCATGCGGCAAGACGTCACTGCTGTGTTCATTCGCCCTGGGCGAGTTCCCCAAAGAATACGTGAGTACAATGCCACCGATTCCCGCCTTTTTTCGGGCCCTCGTGCTCACCGCGCTCGTCGCCATACACACACACAGCAACCCAGTCAGTGCATCCACTCTGTCCCCGTCCAGCGCGGCCGTTTCTGACGCATGCCGCGCCACCTCACTATTCCTATTTCGTTCTGACTTGAAACAGCCATCTTTGAAAACTACGTCGCCGAGATTAGATTAGACGGCAAGCCTGTTCAGCTGGCGCTTTGGGATACCGCGTACGCATCTCTGTTGCTGTCGCTTCTTTCTTGCTGAATTCGGGCTCACGTTCGCTCGCACGCCCACAGGGGACAAGAGGAATACGAGGTGCGTCTGCATCGTCTGAGTGCCCGCGTTGGGGAGATGTTGACGACGGGGTGCGTTTCCTGCTGGATGTGGTGGTGATACTAGCGCTTGCGACCGCTCTCGTACTCAAATCCCATGTCATCTTGATCGCCTTCGCCATTGACACTCCAGATTCGCTGGAGAACGTCCCCGTCAAAGTTCGTGCTCTCCGTAATTCATCCTCGTCAAAGGCTTAGTCGCTGACCCATCTTCACCACCCCCTATCCTCACTTCGGTCCCGATCGCGGTCTCGCGTGTCAAACAGTGGATAGAGGAAGTGCGCTCCATATGTGGATCCACGATCCCCATCATCCTCGTCGGCTGCAAGGCAGACCTGCGTCCACCAACGAACGACCCGACGGCCGGCCAGTATGTCACGCGCGCACAGGCGGAGCGCGTGGCGCAGGAGATCGGCGCGCGGGCGTACAAGGAATGTTCGGCGCTCAAGATCGAGGGCGTCGATGACGTGTTTGAGGCTGCGACCCGCGCGAGCATGCTCATGCGCGAGGGCGTGCCGGCGGGTGGCGCACACCAGAGGCGGCGGAGCAGTCTGTCGGGCGATCGAGAAGACGAGGGGAGGGGGTGGAAGTGCTGCGTTATCTGTTGACCGCGTGACGAGGTTTTTGCTGGGAGCCCGACGTGAGGTGGGCTGGAGGTTGTAGGTGGGACGAGCGGACGATGGTAGCGGACATTGTGCATTGGTTCGAGATATCTGTCATTTCTGTTCGAGCTTTGATCTCACAACTCTTTTCTGTTCTGTTCCTTCTTCTTTCCTCTGTTACTGCTAGCTAGCATTTTATGTTCCGGGAGCCCGTGGTTATCTGTCTACCCATTCACTGCGATATTCGTGTCAGGCTCGCTCGTCCTTATAGGCCATGTTCCCATGATCGTCACGCACGTTCGTCTGGGCCTCTGATATATTGATCCTGACCTCTTCAAACCGACCCGTCATATGCAATCTTTGAATACTTGTCTATTTCTGTTTCTTCTCTTCTTCCACTGTTCGTTTATTACCTGCGCGTCGAATATTTTGGACTCGGTGCGATGATCGACTGGTTATTCAAGTTCGGGCGGCCTGGGTTCGCAAGGTTCGCACTGCCCCCAGGAGCGTGCGTGTGTTCTAGTGCGCCGCCGCCGGAATGTCTAGATGCAAGTTGTGCGGTGCAACCGAGAGCGCACCGGGCGACTGAGGAGATTTGGGCCGGCTAAGATGAGCGAGATCAACGATCGAGGTGACTCGGGCGGCGGGCCGAGGCCCTTTCACGATGACGCTGGCCGCCGGCGGCACACGGTTCATGCAGTGTTGAAAAAGGGAAAAAATGAAATTAAAAAAAACCACTGAGCGGAAGTAAAGTAACTGAGATCCAGTCGTCGAGTACTTGACTTCGGACCTCGCGAACGCTAGCGGCATCGTAATTATTCATGCGATGAGCACGCATCGACTTGCATTGTGGGATCCGTCAACGAATCCTTCAAGGCGGCATAAAGTATATATACATATGTAATAAACATGTCGCATCAGATGCACCTCACTGCTCAGGTCAATCACCTGGCTTTTCATGGACCACGACATCCATTACGGACCTTGAGAAAGGAGTATGAATATGGGCAAGGCAAGAGTGCTCGAGCGCAGCACGCACCGAAGGTTCATAGAATACCCAGTCTCAACATCGGTGAGGACCAGTGTATCGATTGAATGTACGCCGGGAGTGAGCGCAAGAAAACCCATCCTGACAGACTGGCAAGTCGATGGCCTCAGGGGTCTTTTCCGTGCCAACGCAACGGCTCAGGTCTTGTCGGGCAATGAAAGAATAGAGAAAGAACTCACCCGACGCGCACGCGATTCTCTAATGGCACTATTCCTGGACCCGCCCAATGTTTCGCTGACCTATCCATCTGCCGCCGTCGCTTTTTCTCTGGATAACTGACCTCAAACCTCCTCGTCCAAGAACTCTGGTTGAACACGAAGACGTCCAGCGTGAACTGCTCGTGTGGGTATATCCGCGGTGTTCCCACCCACGCAGCGTCGGGGTCTCCCGTGAGGTTCGACGGTGTAGGCAACAGGCCTACAGAAACAACCACGTTCTGGCCCTCTCGTCCCTTGGAAGGTTCACCATCGCCATCAATGTCTCTACCTATCCGTGGTCCGGGTGTGTTCGGCGAAATGCCACCTGCGCTCAGAGACTCGCCAGGCACGCGAGACCGCGGTATTTCGACGGTGGGGCCTACACTCCCGCCCCATCCTGTCACAGGGCCCTGCGCGTGCGGCGTAGGCGGGAGTGGCGAAATCGGGTATGCAGGGTATGCAGGAGTCGGTGGGGGCATCGCGTTGAAAGCGTCGTCTGTCGGACCTGTAGGCAGCATAGGATCTATGGGGGCAGGGGGTGGGATGCCTCCGAAACCAGAGGTGATGAGGGGAGATGGCGGAGCGAAAGTTGTGCTTGGTGTTGTTGGCGTGCGAGCGTAAGACTGTACGGCGATGGATGGAGGCGTATACGCTAGTTTCGAGAGTGGACTTGGGGATGTGGTTGGGTAGGTATCACGGCGATTGGCGGGGTTTAAGAGGGATGTCGAGGACCGGTAGTTCATCGGTTGTTTTGGCTTTACACCAGGAGCATCGGTAGGGAGTGTATGCCGCTTACTGCCGGCTACGGCGTTCGAATTCGGGGACGTAGGTGTGGGGCTTGATGACTGCTGCCTCTGTTGCGTAGCAAAGGATAGAGCACTGTAAGGTGTCGCGGTGGGGAAGGGAGATGCCGGTTCTGGGAGTGCCTCGCGTAGATGCTGATCACCAGCAGTGCCCTCGCCACCGTATTCCGCAGAAGGAGATTGGGTAGTGGTACGGTCACCATCGACTGCGACGGGGACGGTCAGCGAATCGCGGTTGCGCTGCGGGGAAAGATCAAGTACGCAATTCCATCGTGAAACGAACGTCTGCGTTGGATAAACAAGCTCGTCAGGTGCTGAAGACGACGCTTCGAATGGCCGTCCATGGACATTAATGGTCACTGCCCGCTGCAACTCCGCCTCGGCTCTCGCACTCGTACCGCCCATAAGCTCCTCCTTCTCCGGCAACGCTGAGGTCAGAAACTCGACAGCATAAAGCAGGTTATACTGTTCCGTGCCCGACATTTTAAATGGAAATACCTTCCCCTCTTCCCACCTGATCAGTTTGACTCGTGTGNCCTCACCCACGTTTACATCAATGTCCTCGACCGAAAACCCAAAACCCGATTCCCCCGAATTNTCAATTTCGATACATAGCACTACCGTGCGCTCAGTATGCCCTGCCTCAAGTTCGTCCATAACGTCATCTAGTTGGCGATCGACCNTGGAGTCGACATCGGATTGNGGGAGCAGGACATAGGGCACAAAGACGGTGCGCATGCGTACACGAAAACCAGAAACTGTATGGAGCGTCTTGCGGAAAGACTTCCGAAGGGTTGGATGCACGTGGGTGGTCGCGGTNGTTGGAGAGAAGACAGTTGCTGTGCGCGGTGAGGAAGGANGAGCGGGCGAGGGTCCAAGAGCGAACTCTGCGTTGCGAGTTTTCGGNCCCAGCCGGGTTGTAGGCAACTCGAGGGGAGAATTGGTTTCGTGGCCGAAAAGTAGGGCCTTTGAANGACAATGGGATGGGGAGCAGAACGAGAGGTCATATTTCCACGCACCAGATAGCAATCCAGCGAGAAGATTGACCTCTTCGAGACCNTTTGGTCGTGACGCCGCATTGTCATCATCTCCTTCGCTCGCTGTGAGTGCGGTTGGCGATGTGGGCAGCCCACCGGCTGCGATNATCAGCGCGGAAAGAGACTTGCGCGCTGGTGTCACGGGCACCGGCTTCTCTCGCAATGTAATTGATACGGTCAGGCATAATAGAGGATCTCGTATGTTCATGCGCAGGAATGCTGAAAAAACAATGAGACTGCATGAAGAAAGTAGACGAGGATTCAACGTACCAANATTAGCAGACATTGAGTATACAGCAATCCAATTCCTCTTCTCGGCATCCCATAAAAGCGCGAACTGTTCTTTACCGTCCTTCTCNTCCCCCCANACTCCGGATACTAGCATGGTCCCTTCTGCCTTGATATATCTACGATCCTGTTCTGCAGTTGCGGGCGTCGGATTTGGTGTCGCNGGAGGGACGATGCTAGGAGGTACGTGTCCGCGGGGCTTNAGGGATGTCGTGCGCGGAGGCGTGGACACTCGCGCAGAGCCTGCAGGAGTGAGTGTATTTGGCGAGGGCGAGGNGGAANCGGAGANGGGAGATATATATGCTGCGTCGTATGAAACTTGTACATGCGCCAAGAAGGAGAGGATNGACACTGGTGGATGTGCTGGGTCAGCTAACGTATCCGTGGCTGGTTCCAANCGCAGTACGAGTAGGAACTGAAGATGTTCATCTAAAAGTGAAGGAATTTCAGACAATATCTGATATAGNGCAAGACAAGCTCACCAAAAAACGCTTGTTTTCTGTCCAAATTNTCTAACTTGAGCTTCGCAAGCCATTTCTCCGGAGGAACNTCGTGAGACGGAAACCCGAGAGAGGTGTTGGGGACCACGACGTCAAGGAAAGAGGAGTTNACAGCCTGAGCAAAGGTTGCCATATACCTTCGCTCAGCGCTCGAATTGCAGGTATTTCGAACTTTGGGCTATTCGGAGCCGTCAGAAAGTCACCAGCAGTAGCCAGTGGCCTCGGGCCAAGCCCTAACCCTGGTCTATGGTTATCATACAAACANCTTTTTCTAGGCTCCGCGGCCTCTTTCAATATTGACCGTCTCGTTCAGCTGTCCGTCGTGCCCCCCATTTGCCATATTTTCTAAGCTTTTAATAATGGACANCGCACCGTGAAGTCTCTAGAGACTCACAGCAAGTTCTAGAGTGAGACTTCCGGATTCAGATGCAGACATCCGAGACAACTTCACTCCGTTTTAGAAGAATGCACAATATNTTTGACCTAGGCTCTCAGCGGAAGTACGGAAGACTCACATTTGCTTGCGATGCTGTCAATATGGTAGACATCCGAGACATTGAGCAGCGAGGTATAAATTCCCGACTTCNTGCTCTCTAAGAGANNCACCAACTTGTCTTCCTACCATCACCATCCAACTATTAACAACCATGCCTTACCGTGTGCGCTTTTCCGANTCTAATCTCGTCTTTGACGACAAGCAGGCTTGTCAGNNCTTCCCCGCTGGCGGGCANAANCGTCGACACTCCACTCCCAAACGCAGCATTCTCAAATCTAGCNCAGGCTCCCTTACCCTTTCAGATCCTCCNCCCCTCGCCTGCTGGGCACTACCCCCTCCGCCCTCAGGGGCCCGCCTCATCCCCCGCCTCGATCCTCATTTCCTTCTGTGGCGGATGAGCATGCTCAAGGTGATGTCGAATTACATGAAAGACAAGCCCGTCAAGCGGTACCTCGACGTGACCGACTTTGAAGAGATATGCGTTGACGACGCGATGTATCGCAAGGAGTGGAGGCGCGAGCATCGCCGCATGGCGCGCATGAGACAGGGTCTCGAGCCCTCCATCTTCGGACACTATCTTGACGGCCGTGGTGAGTGGTTCGCATCTGCCTTCGCCCCGCTTGACTCCTGACCGGTTTTGTTAGGGGTATGGTGTGTCCCATTGCGCACGTCCTGTGTGTACGCGGCTTCGCAGGTCATGCTCGGCGGGTACGAGTTTGACGTGCCGATCGTGGTGGCCGGTTGTCTGATGGAGTTCCTTCGTAGGGGTAAGCTCTTTCCTTTTTGCTTTGTCCATAGCGGGGTCGCTCACGTCGATGTCTTTTAGGGGTGAAACAACGTGGACTGTTCAAAGTGATCGGAAAGACCGATGATCTACCCCGTCGAGTGGAGGAGCTGTTTGAAATCTACAACTCGGCGCCGAACTTTGGCGAAGCCCACAGCCTGGAGCACGAGTCCACAGACCACCTCTCAGAGCTGCTTAACTTCTATTTGAAGCACTTGCCCGACCCGATCGACATGCACATCTTCTACGCGTTGTGCGACTGGTGCGTCGCGCCCAGCATCGAGCACGACGAGATTTGGATCAACAAGGAGCACGATCGGGTGAACGAGATGTTCGCGACGGGCAGGATTCATCCTAAGAACCGGCCATCGACGGAGGCGATCCTGCACCGGCGGCGCGGGTATCCTATCTATGACCGTGCGCGGGAGGGCATGCAGATCATGATCGCGCAGTCGCTGTTGCGGCTGATGCCGACGCCGAACTTCAACTTCCTGATTTTCTTCATCTCATTCTTGGCCGAGGTGGGGCACACGCGCGGGAACGGGTGGGCGTTCGATGATCTCGGGCGGAGATTCGGATGTCTATTGTTTGGGAAAAACTTGCGATATGCGCCGAATGTGTTGTGGTGGTTGCTGTCGAGGTGGGACGATATTTCGGTTGGATTGTTTGGGAAAGAACAGGAACTGTGTGAGGGGGATCGTTGGTTGATGGAGACGTTGAAGATGAAGCTTCCTGATTCGTTGCACAAGTGGAAGTGGAGTCGCAAAACCATGTAATGTGTGGACAATTGTCGTGTTCTATTTATTGTTGTTCTATTTTGCCACCCGTACTTATGACTGTAACATCTCGATTCTTCGATCGCTGGACGGTCGCCAATAGACATATCGTATTCATTCGTTTCTCTTGAGTGATCTGATGTGTTCGAAATTCTTCTCATCATGTGCATAACGCAACAGCTTTGTAATGTCTAAACTGGACCATACGTAGTACATATATGAGGTATCGGAACTACGTGTATTCTGTGGCATTGGAAGAGCATTGAATTTTATAAACTTAGACTCATTCTCAGTTGTAGTGAGTTCGCGGACGTCAAAGGTGCATCAAATTTAAGTTGATCAACTTCAACGACTATCATTATCCTATATCATGCAAGTGCCAAGACTTCAACTCGTAAGGAACGGGAAACGTCTATGCTACTCGTACAATCGTCAAAAACACCACGGCACACTTCACATGCACAGCTGCAACAACCAGCCTGAGATAGATCTAGCCCATGTCACAATGAGCGTTATCAACCGAACCGGGCCAACCGTCTCCTGCGCATTTCTTCTAAATTCAAGTCCTCCTTCTGCTCGTTCCCAGTTGGGACCTCGCTACCGGTCTCCGGCTCGGACTCTGTCTCTGTCTCCGTCTCCGCCATGCTCGACGTGCGGACATGCTGATCAGATGCACCGGCACTGGGAATCGACGTAGCGGGTGGTTGCACGAACGCGCGCGATGCGGGGAGTTCAGGCACGCGGAAGCCCGCTGGGACAGATTCTAATGATGCCTTCAAGGCGGCCTGCAACTGCTCGTCGTCGTCGTCGTATACGCGGTCTCCGCTCATGACTGCCCCTCCAAGATGCGCGCTAGGTCCACGCGATGGCTGCTGCGACCTGCGCTCTTCCGCGCCCTCGACGTCCACGTCCATGTCGTCTTCCGCTTGTTCCCGCTGCCGCGCAAGCGCCTCACTTTCTGCAATAGCACGGCGGAGAAGTTCGTCCTCGCCTTCTTCGCCCTGTGTCTCTGTCGGCCTGCCTAAGGCTCTAGGAACGCCGATGTTCATACGCGCCACTTCCTCTTCGTATTGCTCTTGAAGCATATACTCTTGCTCGCGTTGCATGCGCTGGAGTAAGGCCTGGTTGCGTGCCATGCTCGCCGTGATGGGATCAGATGGCTGGGGTTCGGGTGCGGGTGCGGGTGCGGGTGGAGGAAGAGAGGAGGAAGATGAACCAAAAGTAGAAGCAGATGCGTGAGGAGTTCGTGTTCCAGATGATCCGCTCGCTGGGTTTACAATGGGTGGCCCTCGTTCCCAACCGCTGAACGTACCGGAGGCAAGTGAAGCTTGAAGCGCGGCTTGGAGATCGTAGTCTTCATGTTCTAGACCTTCTGGTGCATGGGGTGTGCGCGTAGTCGAGAGTCGGGAAGAAGACGCAGCGGAGGATGGTTCGGGAAGAGTTTGGGCAAGTTCATCAGCTGCACAGCGTGGTAGAGATAGAGGAGCTGTCGCGCTGGTTGGTGCCACGACAAAGACAGAGTACCCTGAGCAGAGTACAAAAACGTTAGCAGAATTCTCCAAGGACTGTTCAAATCAAGGTATCCACCTTCAGATTCGGCCTGTTGGAGAACCATGCCAAGGTAAGTCTTGCTTACCCATTCAGGCTTCTCGAGGAACGAATTGAGGTTGAACCAATGACCGTTGTTTTGTCCCGGTTCTCTAGTAGAGTGGCTTCCAAAACGGCGCAGGGTGAACCAGTGTTGTTCGAGGTTCAGGATGAAGGCGAGTTGCATGCTAAATCCAGCGTGAGTTACATGAACTACGCGTATCAAGGTGACTTACTGAGGGCGATCCTGGTAAGGTTTCATAGCCTCACTGCGCCATCGAGTGAGGCTGTAGTGAAAAAAGATCAGTTCGATCAATTAATGTAGATACACAGATAGGGCCCGATACCTAAGTCCCCAGACGCCTAAGGCGTTCTCCAAGACCTGCACAGAAAAAAAATCCTATCGTTTGATCATTGAGACAAGTACCACTACTGAGAATGTTATGACAAACCTGTGTCATCCATATTCGTGCTTGCCCTATTCTCATCACCATCGCTATAAGTCTGTTCTAGCGCATCTAGCGATCGGGCGATGGAGGATAGATCAGGTGCGGTGAACTGGCCACGTTCGAGAGTGAGCATCAATCAGTCAGCTGAAGAAGAAATATCAAAGTCAAAGACAGATGATACAGACATAATCTCCCTCTACGATTCGAAATGGATCCTGTCAATCGAAAAGGTGATTGAACAGGAAGTACGCGTGTACGCACGCAGGAGCGAATTGAGAGCGTGCTGAGCACAGAGCATCGAGCCTGGCGCTTGCTTTTCATGATATATTAGCGGAACCAAATCTTCAAGGCCGGCCATTCTGTGTTCGTGCGACTATTCGTAGTCCACGTCAGGTTATGTTGAAGAAAATGTGTTGGACGGTGTGATTGAAGAACCGCGGGCTGATGGACAAGTCTTGAAGTAGTGACAAGTACGTACGCGACGCGCACGCGTCTATTACATCAGTGATGGTTCGGGGTCTTGACGCGGACGCGCCGGCTTGGAACTGGCAACAGACTGCTGCACCATACTGCTGCACCGCTCACTCGCCACATCATCTTACACGACCGTCTATGGTACAAGCCTTCAACCTTTAACGCGTATAATGCATCGTCGAATAATTGCACACCGTACAACGTCGCTTCTTTCCCTGTACTTACTCTCGTACGTCTCCGCCGTCAATGCGCAGGACGACTGTCATTTCGAGGTCAACGGCGAGAAGTATGATTTGACCGCTATTGCCGGCGAGCATTCGGTCTCGAGGACGAGAGAAATACCGCCTAGTTCCATGCAGGATACCGTGAGGTTCAATGTCTGTGGCGAGTTGAACCTATTAGAAGGTGTAGACGCGGCCGATCAGGTGCATCATTTGCTTTACTTTGAAGGATTTAGAATATACTACTGACAGATGGGTCGCATGTCTTGCATGTTCAAACAGTGTCCAAAAGGGACCAGAGCATGTCTGACCAAGACGAACAAGAAGGGGGAGCATGCGGATCGAGTAGTTTCAGTTATACCTGTCGCGCAGACCGAAGACTTGAATCCTCAATATTCGACGCTCTCTTGTAACTATTGTCTGCTTTGATCCGCTTGCACCACTGATATTTCCTTCTTTGATTTAATAGCACCGAGAGGGCTCAACATCGTCTTCCACGGATCCTCATACCCTTCATCCTCTTCGGCGGAGCCAATACCTCAGTCTTTTAGCCTCTCTTTGCTATGCCAAACGGAGGCGTCAGACCCTATATTCAAGTCATATGAAGATGGGAAGGTCAGTGTAGAGTGGGGTCTACCCTCGGGGTGTGGGTTCAAGGGTGATGAGGAGCCGCCCAAAGACGACGAGGACATTGGAGGCGGAAAAGAGGGCGACGAGAAGGAGGAGCAGTCGGTGGGTAGTGGAATAGGATGGTTCTTCCTTGTGTAAGTGTGTGCGCTTCTTGTCGTCGCGTCCTTGCTGACATAGCCATGATGCGTGAATGCTTGCTCAGGTTACTGCTTGCCTTCTTGGGATACTTCATTCTAGGGGCATATTACAACTACACGACGTATGGAGCGACGGGCGCGGACTTGATTCCGTGAGTCACTCGCCATTCTCGATATCGCAACCCAAACAATGCATTGTTGACCGTCTCTCCCTCTTTACAAATCCTGCAGACATCGCGATTTCTGGCGAGAAGTGCCCTATATGCTGCGCGATGTCGTGTCACATCTATGTGGTTCTTTCCGACAACGACATACTTCGAGCCGTGGAGGATATATAGCCGTATAATCTGTGCCGGCCGGCAGCGATTCGTGATTAGCAGCGTTCTCTACATCTTGCTCGACTTGGCGGATGCAGGATCAGTGGCAGGGAAATTCTGTATGGTCGTCCTAGTAGTGATTGATTTGGTCTACATATCTTCTGCTTGTGTTTGCCCTGAGCAGATGCGAGATCGTCGCTTTCGGGGAGCCGAATAATTGCTTCCGTGCACGGAGGCAAAACAACACTGTAACAGCTTGAAGAGCGCGGTTCTTACAAGGCCCTCCCAGTCTCCTGAAATTTCCGCTGCGTTTTTTTTTTGCAGATGCAAGTATATTATAGCTAAATTTCCTAGTTCATGCTAATTATGGCGTAGTCATACTTGGTTAGTATGAGCGCTTGCAAATGAACTTCTGTATTGCGGCGTTCTTGTTGACCACAGACCATCACAATACTGCTATCGAAATATCGCGACGACTGTCGCATAAATTTCTTGTATCGAATATATTCAGCATGGGTAAGAAACAAAAGTGGCATGTTGTCACGGTAGGCACTCGTCCTGGAATATACACGAGCTGGTACGTTTAACAAAGAATAATATCTGCCCCTATCTGCCCATCCGAGCATCAATTTCTTCCTTCGCAAAGCTCTTGCTTGAGGCCCATAACCCTCTGAGTTGACGTGACTCTGAGTTGACATGACTCTATATACATTAGGACAGAGACAGCCCCGAGAGTCCTCGGCGTGCCAGGCTCAATCTATGAAAGTTTCAAGACATCCGAGGAAGCCCACCGGGCTTTCGACAGGGCGCGTAGGCAGGGCACAGTCAGAGCTGTTAATATGTCTTTGCCCTCCGATGACGACGACATCCAATACCCGCAAGCCAGTCCTGAGAGGCATCAAAGTCGGCAATCTTTTCCACACTCGGCATCACACACGCGGAGCCCTCCTCCAACTACTGCGCGTCGAGCCGAAGTTTCCTATGCAGCAAATCAGTCTCATGCTGAGTTTTCTGGACGGCCTACAGATAAAGGTGCACGTGCGGTGGTCGACACCGCGCCACAGGCGTCTGGATCGACGGGAAGTAGGACAAGGGGGTTCGAAACACTGATGCCTTCGACAAGTGGACAAGCTCATCGGTCATCACTTTCAAACGAGGCGAAAGATGTGCGACGGGATGCTCATATTGGGATGCAGTCCCACTCGGGGCTAAGACCGCCTGCAGTGTCTAGTGAGCACTCATCGGCTTATGTTCGAGCGCAAACACAACGGTCTCCTTCCACATTTCCGACTCCCACGAACGGCGAATCCGACAGGACAGTTCGTCATCATCCAACGTCGCGACAAAGTCGTCCCGTTCGTATCACAAGATTTCCGAGCACAGAATCGACGAGCTCTTCGCCTCCGACTAGCGTGACGCAGTACGGCCCGACGATCATTCGAACTAGTCCAGCACGCGACAGGGAATCAGAGGTTTCAACCACTTCGTCCCTTCCATATAATGTGTCTCAATACGATGGTTCCATCTTTCAAATGGATAGCACTGCTCCTGATAAGGCAGGCTCTCTCCCCATTCCACAGGCACGCGCGAAGAGGGAGGCGCGCAGTGTAACCCCTTCGCACAGGGCCAGGTCTATGCTGCAGGTGAATGCCTCAAGGAGTGATAACTCAAACCGCAATGTCTCTCTCTGCACAAAGTTGTCAACGACATGGTGTTCGAACGTCGAGACGCAAGTAGAGGAGGCAGGTCACAATATTTCCTTGTCGAAGAAGAATGTCGTATCTGTCCGCTCAGCTTCCCCATCAGATGCCACGGAAAACAATAGTTCTGTCTTCCGTGTGTCTAGCCATGCACGCAGCAGACAAGGAGTGACTCCGCCTCTGGCGCTCATAAAGGGTGATCAACACATGGCGAGCACTTCATCGGCCGCTGGGAAGATGACGAGACGCGATGAGGACGTGGGGTGGATATCTGTACATGATACAGATTCAGAGCCTGAGCTCGAATGCGTCTCTGGGCCTAGCCATCAAGTAATCAATGCTGTTTCGCTGCCCTCGCAGGCGGGGGGCTGCCGGTGTGGGGGAAAATGTGATTTGTGCCATCGCTCAGTCGACGGCACGCACCAGCCGAGCTTAACGAGCAGGATAAGTCATCCTGCGGATTTACTCAAGTTCCCGATACATGTATCCATAGTGTCACCTTCTCGCGTCCCACTTCCGATGTCTCCGACGCAGTCATCTATTACTCAGTGTCCATCTCCTGCCCGTGTATCGCTCCCGGTGTCGTCCCGTCGTATGCGCTTNCCCGGAGCCCCTTTGTACCCCCCCATCGAACGTGTACTCAATCAAGCTCCGTTTGCCCAACTCAGTGCTGAGAACGTAGCCCGTAAAGAGCTTGACCCCCGCTCGCCTATTGGGCGGGGTGCTAGTGTCCCGATGAATGCAAGACGGTGCGCCTAATTTCTTGCCTCATCGCCTGCTAAGGGTCATTATCTCCCTTTTTCTGATTTCCTGCTTTGTGTCATAGATCGCAGGCATTTGGATGCCCAACACCGCCGTCGATACCCATCCCCCCAGGTGGAAGCCTGCTGTTTCGATGATGCAACATTTTGGCAAGTTTCCTCGACCAGCTCATCGCTCCATCAGTAAAAGTACAAATTTCCTTACAGACTTATTGCAATTTATTTGGACTTGCTGACTTAAAAATAGCTGCTGACTGGACAAGTACAACCAAGCCCCCTTAGCTTGAGGAAAGTCTGTAAACTTGCTGTATAAGTACCCAAGCTCTCCCAAGTATCAGTCATAATCAATAAATTAATAAAATGAGCCTATTCAGTCCCTTACAACTGTCTAACACGGTCTTGCTGAACTTGCATTTTCGGTGATTGAGATGGCACAGTGGATCTCGGCCCAGATGAGGGCACAGACCATCTTATACAAGTTGGCCGACATTCACCGATCACCAACGATGATGGGTAGGCTCAGTAGTATGTAGGCTGGTCTGTGACCATTGGCTATAGCTGGGCCCAGCAAGATACAATATACTACTGGGCTCATCGGTGAGCATCTGAGGCTGCTGGGCCCAGCTCAATACACCATACTACTGTGCTCACTGGCGAGTGTCTGACACCACTGAGCCCAGCTAAATACAATATATGATTGTGCACCGGTGAGCATTTGAGACCTCTAGGCCCAGCTACATAGAATATACTACTGTGCTCGCAGGCGAGCATTTGAGACAGTTTGGCTCACATTAGCAGGACTACAACATTTCTGACAGCACGACATCAGCATTTTGCAGAATTTTCTTAATATGTCTTAACCTTGCTTAATAATAACATCAAGAGAAATTAAGAAAAAAGACCTGCTTATTTGCTCTTATTTATTCTTAATTTTCAAATCAAGACAATTTAAGTAGCATTTAAGTGAGCTAAGTAGTCAAGAAAATCTGCAAATTGCTGATGCCGCATTGTACATACTGTCAGCTGTTGTAATCTATATTTAAATTTTTTTTTCCCTCAACTATCTGAGCACCCGACAATTGTGATCACAACTGTCTCAGTTTTGACAGTCCCTCATCTAGCAGTTTTAAACAAATAAAATAAAATAAAATGGAATTAAAATGCTATTGCATAGGCATTATGGTCCAAAAATTTATTAATGTAGTATGCATTGAATGCAAAGAGTGAATAAGTATGCTTGAAATCCTCAAGGAGATAGTCATTACTATATACGCCAATTAAATATGCAGCACACATGATTGTATCCAAATGTACTACCCTCATGATCCAATTTTCCCTGTGATCCTTATTTAGTCTAACTATTCACATACTTATCTACTCACATGGCTCATTTTCAACTGGCACAAACTACTCAACGAGGGTGCATAGATAGTAAATATATCAGAATGTGAATGAAAAGAAAAGAACTACTCGCACAACATGTAAACTATGCATTTTGGGTGCATCATTCATCTGCATGAAGATACAGTCATTTCACGCGTTGCCCTTTTGCCAAGATGAGACCACCCATATCCATTATCAAAGCATCCCATCTACACCAGAGGGATCACTTGGTGAGTAAAATATTGCCAACATGGAGTAATAAATTGATACCTTCCCTTTAAAAGTCAGGCATAGCGTTAGGTCAACTTCGAGACTCAGAATTAGAGCATCGGGGTTCAATTGATCAAAGAGGAAGTGACAGTTGAGGTATAGGAGGTCAAAGTAGTAGATTTTGATACCTAATGCATTGAGTTAATTAGGATATCCTTGTGTTGTTTTTTAAACACAGAGACATCAAATAAATTAACATAGTTGAAGACAACTTAATCAATAAAAATGCACCTTTTATTTTAGCCAGTGTGCACATTGCATCCACTCATAGGCTGTCAATAGCATCAATATCACCATTCTTAGTGAAGACAACAGCAGGGGGCTGTGGAGGAGTACTGATGGAATCTACAAATGCAACAGCTTGTACAGCTTCTGAAAGACATGGCCCATCTAGCATGCCAGCAGCATTAAAGTGGACACACACTGCAGCAATCTTGTCAAGATGCTGGTTGATCAACAGCATCTGCCCTAGTGCATTGAAGTAATTTGACTATCACCAAGGTTCTTTGACTGCTTTGATATGTTTTGACTCAGTGATAGATGAGCAAAGTCCGTTCAATGCCTCAAACTCTTGAATGAGATGGCGATAATGAATGAGTGAATATTGACAAGATAGGGAGAAACTAGTGGGGTGAACATTGATTTCTTCAAATATTGCACGATGCATGTGGAAGTGGGCTAGTGCTTGTTAATATTATTTAAAGTGGCTTCCATAATAATTGAGCATCAGATAAGGTAACAAAAGTCTATAAAATTGCTAATTGCCTAGATCATCTGAGCAAGCACATGGCCCACAATGGCAAGGAGGTAGACCTGAATGCATGCCATCAATTATTGGATTGAGGGATACAAAAATGCATCTAGTTTTTACCTTCATAAGTACCTTCAAGTCATCATTAGTCTACTGCTTAAAGCCGTAGCCATCAAGAAAGTGTTGTAGACCTAGAAATAATGGTACTACAGCAATATTACATTACACATATTCAGCACAATAAACAAAGACACGTCATTTAAGAAAATATATATCAATAGTCAATATCTGTCATGATTGCTGCAGCATCAGGTGGTGTATGAATGAGCTTGAGGTATTCTTCCACCCATGTTACCAAATAGTCTTTAAAAGTTCATTTGATGATTTGATGAAGAATATTGAATGATAAGAGCTTGTGTATATCTGTGTGCAGAAAGTTATAAGTAAACAGCTAATTAATGCATAAAAATCATAACTACATTACCAGTGGTAAATTGATTGCCATACATATCAGGACATCATCTATGATCCTGTAGTTATCCCATAAAATCTTGGGATTGTAGGCATCCATAAGTAATTATATCAGTTTGTGTGACCATGCATTGCCTCTTGCATCAAGATTCTTATGATGAGTGCTGCACTTGTATGTACTTTAGTCAACAGCATAATGAGATTAAAGGAATAAGATTATACCATGGACACCATCCTGAGATTATATAGGCCAGCATAACCTGCTCAGGATAATCTGCAATGTAAGGTCTTAATCCATAGATCATGCATCATAGATGGTCATCAGGACACTGTGTGACCTCCAGAATAGTCATTTCAAGATGGAGAGACCTGAGAATCTGAGTTAGTGATTTATAATATAATTGTTAGCAAAATTTGTGAAAGATCAGGTCATTACTGTACTATCTGTCAGCTGTGATAATTCTGCGGTTAGCATGATAGTCTCATTTAAAAAAATTGACTTACTTTTAGAAATGACTAGAAAGTCGACTAGACTAACCACATTCTTATGTGCACGATGCACATTGTTGTAAATGTTTCTATTTGAGATATACAGAGGATAGCATTCTGTGTGTCCTATTGCTATGGAGATAGTTATCTTATCAGAACCAAAAATAATTGGCACAAACATTGTGCTATACATGACAAGATCCTTCACTATTGCATTCTGTAATAAAAAGTTAAGATGTCTTGTGAGAGCATTCAAAAAGTAAAAAGCTCATGCACTGCCTGATGCCATGCCCAGTTATCAGTCACAAAATCTGATCACATTCTTTTTCCATCCACATTAAATAACTGGATCAGTGCATAATCAATCTCATTTATGAAACTAGGATTGGCCAACTGATTGAGGACGAGGCCATGAGAATCATGATACTAGATGTCATAGGAAATAATAGGATGGGGAAAACTGAATGAGTTAATCTCATCATAGAACTGATCATAATGTGTCACTCTCTCCTTCCCTCTACTACACCTGCTCTGACTAACTATATCTGACTAAATGCATGTGACTACTCCCCACTTACCCAACCTGCCCAACCTCTACTCCATGTGCTCCCCCTAAACATACATGACATTCTTATCATGTGAATCTATAAACTGATAAACTCAAATATATGTAACAGAAAAGAAGAAAGGAAAGATAGTTGTAAGGAGAAATGAGTAATGACTATCTGAGCTGGGTTAAACATAAAGGTGAAATGAGAAATGAATGATGTTACTGATAATATATGGCAAAGATAAAAGACTGTAAAATGGGAAACAACTCTAAGACCCAACTTCATCACTTTCCTTCATTCTTAATCTCATACAGCAAACTGTTCAACCCCCCTTATTCCTTCTGTGAATATATCCATTGTCTACATCTGATTATTAATAACCTCATAATGATGCAGATGGAGGCAGTAGCTACAAGTTCACTCTACTAGTTGTATGCATTGCTGCATATATTTGACTTTGGGGTGAACTTTTACGAGTAGGAGCTCATTCATGTGCTTATAGATAGAACTGCCATCTATTGTGATATTTATATCTATGCAAAGTACATGGAGTATATCTTGAATGAGTGGGTAGTGGGTGTGGTGAACAAGGTGGATGAAATAGTAGTGTATAATGTGAATGGTGATGGTAAGCACTGGCTGCTAATAGTGCTAAAGGTATAGGCAATGATAGAACTGGGTGAGCTAACAAGTAAGGGAAGTGATAAGGATGTATTGCATGGGAGTGTAGAATTAGGAGTTGAATCCTGGCTGCATCAGATTGTGGCATCACTGATGGTCTGCAGTTAGCCTGTGGAGGCTGTCATACATGAGGGTCATTGACTGTGAGTACAGTATATTGATTCAGTCATCTAAGTTATCATTATTCTCCTGTAATTGCAAAGCTTCCATGAATGTGTTTTGGCTTATCATTAGTTGAGATCCTGCCTGAGAGGTAAAGATTTGAAGACATCATGCACTAAAAGAATTATTCAAGGCTACACCTTGTAGTGTTTCTAGTGTGTAGGAATTCACAAAGTGCTATGGCTCTGACCACTTGAGTAACAACTTGCGAGAAGCCTTTAGTGTAGTTTCGAGTGCACTGTTTTATACCTGCATTAGCTGTCCACATTCAAATATGACCTCACCTGCATGACTGACATGAACTCAGTGATAAAATGCCAATTTGCACTTGACAGCATGTTAGATGGCTGCAGCATACCCATTTAGGTTTTATTGTGTGATGTATATTATCTGTGTCATGACATTTAACTATCATAGAAGACTTGTGCTCTCTGCCAAGGGCATTCAGGTTATGTTAACCATTAGCCTGAGCAGAAGTTCCTTGGGTGAGAACTGAAAGGCTGACAGTAAGTGGTAGTTAAGGCAATGAATAGCTTCCTTGAGGTGATCAAGCCATGTCTTCAACAGCCTTTTAGGGTTCATTATCTCGTACTCATCATCCTTAAAGCCCGGTGTACACAAATGCTTGAGAATATGTAGTAGAAGCTTAATCATACCTTCAACTAGTTTGTTAATCTATGGTGAGTATATGACAGTGATGTGCAGGGTGATGTTTCATTTTGCATAGAAATTTCGAATGTCTGTGTTATCAGAATGTCATTTGCTGTCAAACATGAAAGTTTTTGAGGTGACAAAATCTCAGAATATTTGGGATAACATACTAATTGTAGTTTTAGCACTGCCCACAGTTTTGTAGTGAAAGGCCCAGGCATGCTGTAAATATGTGTTGAGGTATAAGCCCACCATATGAAATCTGCCTTTACCTTCTGATAGGGAGAGGTAGACACTGATGAGGAGTTCGACATTCATTCGAACTCCTCATTGGTGTCTAGGGTTGTAAATTCTGTTCATGAGTGCAATTCTTACCGAGTTCTGCCCCTAATGACCTTTTATTTGATGTTGTTCAGTAATGAGTGCTTATGCCTCAGTGTGTGAGATGCATTTGACCCTCAATCTAGCTCGTGCACCGCCCTTGAACTATAAATATTATAACTTCTCATTTGCAAGAAAGTATTCTGATGCCTAGTATTGTGCTTAGTGATTGGACTTTGCGTCAGGATCACTTTTAATTTTAGCTAAGGCCTTGATGATGTCCAAGAATAAGGATTCATTTTTGAAGCAGTCCTGCAAGCTGATTGCATCACTTGAAACTTGAAATATGTCATTTATGAGGCCTAAATTAGCCTTTCAATCCTCACACATGATTAAGTCACTGCTATCACCTTCACATTGTAGCAAGCCATCATGCATGCGATTGATGCTGTCAGCTACTACATTGATTTTTTCTGTAATATGCTGGATAGTTATAATGTTGTGTGTGAGGATTCTGTCCCTCCAATGGGCATGTGCAGCATTAAGCTTGTCATTGGTTAGTATGTCATACAATGCCTGGCAGTCAGTTTTTATCTCCACTGAGAAGCCTCAGATGGTATCAGAAAACTTGTCAAGGCTGGAGTCTGTTCAGTCTCTTACTACTATATAAGATGGTCTAGCTAAACATGCATTTTTGGCGACCAAGACAGTATAGTAGATCTCAACCTAAGGGGGACATGAACCATCTGATATGAGTGGGCTGAGGATGGTCAACAACCAACAGAAATAGGTGGGCTCAGCAGTATGCATGGCTTGTCAGTGAGTATCTGAGATAGCTGGGCCTAGCAATGAGACACTGATCAGTGAGTGTCTGAGATAGGTAGGCCTAGGCAAATAAAATATATTGTTTGGCTCATCAGCGAGCATCTTAGATGGGTGAGCTGAGTAGAATAAAATATATTGGTCAGGTTATCAGTGTGTGTCTAAGATGGGTGGGCCGAGTAGACTAAAATATATTAGTTGGGTCATTAGTGTGCATCTGAGATGAGTGGGCCCAGCTGATAAAATATATTTTTAGTGAGCACCTGAGACTGTTGGGCCTAACAAATGTAATATATTGCTTAGATCCTCGATAAGCACCTGAGACGGGTGGACTCAGCTAATAAAATATATTCTCAGTGAGTAACTGAGACAGTTGGGCCCAGTACAATAAAAATACATTCTCAGTGAGCATTTGAGATAGTTGGGCCCAATGAATATAATATATTGCTCAGGTCCTAGGTAAGTGCCTGAGATGAGTGGGCCTGGCTAATAAAATATATTCTCAATGAGCGACTGAGACAGTTGGGCCTAGCACAATAAAAATACATTCTCGATGAGCACTTGTGATGATTGGGCCCAGCACAATAAAAATACATTTTTAGTGAGCATCTGAGATAATTAGGCCCAGCAAATAAAATATATTCTCAGCAAGCATCTGAGATAGTTGGGCTCAGCAAATAAAATACATTCTCAATAAGCATCTGAGATAGTTGGGCCCAGTAAATAAAATACATTCTCGACAAGCATTTAAAATAGTTAGGCTTAACAAATAAAATATATTCTTGGCAAGCATCTCAGATAGTTGGGCCCAGCACAATAAAATACATTTTCAGTGAGCATCTGAGATAGTTAGGCCCAGCACAAAATATAGTGCCACACTTAACTGTCACTGTCTCACATGGCTGAGCCCATAAAATTTAACAACATTTTTAATCATCAGAGATAGCTCAGCTGATATATGGAATACTATTTAGTTATTCAATGATCTATCTACAACATCCTTTTCATCCTTTTTAACCTATCTACCACTTGCTGTTGATAACCTATAATTTGATACAGAATCTTCAACTCATTCTGAGCTACTACAATAGGGTCACTCGCTGGTGCAGCGACCATTGTATGTCTATCTTACCCCACTGCTGAATCATGAGGGGTAAGAAAGAAAGATGATAAAATCAACTCATTTGCCATTTACTGTTCTACTAGCATTGACATACTGAGCATGGACTGACTGATCATGGACTGAATGACTATTAAGTGAGCAGCCATTGGCACTGACTTGCCTACCATAGACTGACTGATTATAGATGGAGGGGGCCATCGAGTGACCAACTGCTGACTAACTGCTTGCTGAGCCACTAGCCATCAGCATTGACTCACTGACTGATAACTCAATAGAGAGTTCTGGAGCAGATGACATGAGTGAGTCATCATCAGAAGCTAACAGAAAAAGTCAGTACAATAAGTGAAAACTGCAGAGATGTGCCTACTAAAATCAGTGGTTGCAAACAGTTATAATAAGTCATAAATTCAACAACATTCAAAGAGAAAGCAAATACTAAGTAACATATCCACCTCATCATCACCAATAGTGTAGCCTTCGGCATGTTCTATTGTAGTGCAATGTAGCATAGTGCTGGATTGTGCATTTTCAGTGAGCATGTTGTAGGATGGACTCTCTGCGAAGGCATCGTTCATGTAACTATTGTCTAATAAAATAGTGGCTAAGTCATATGCCCTACATTATCAAGCCAAAAAAAGTTTAAAAAAGAACAAAAATATACTAGAATCAAAGCTAGCCATCAGGGCCTCTCAGGCTGCCTAATCATCAAACTCTACTGATGGCCAATCAATGAGAAAAATGTTATAATAAAAATACTTGCATTCACTGTCAGTAAAAGTGGGTGTTGAAAAAGAGAGCTCAATAAAATAAAGGAGAAATAAAGGAGATAAATAAGCCAGGGCAAAGGTGAGACCTGTCAGCACTGATGCTGGTAGAAATATGAAGATATCAGTGAGATAAGTGTATGTCGAGGTGCACTGATGAGCAAATATATATCAACAGCAGTGGAGTATTAAGAGCAGTGATGGTGCTACTTGACTCCTTATTTTTTTGACATCATCATCATATCCCTCTGCTACTCACACTAGTAGCAACATCCTCTCATCCTCTATGTTCTACCAAGACAGCATCTATATCATTACTGTCCACATTTTAGTGGCTCTTGCTGCTCACATCACTTCAGTCATCTTAAAGGCCGAGTTCAACAGGTTGTTTGCTAAAGAGATGGTGAGTACCACCATGCTATTCCCTATGATAATCACTAAATTTTGATATACAGGCCTTCATCATTAACTATCAAAGGAAGGTGATGATGCAAGATGTCCACATCTACATCCCCCACCTTACTATCAATATAGTGATGAAGATCAAGTCTACCCTCCATGCCAAATGCCTAATTATATATGAGAGCATCCACTCTAAGAACACTCGAGTGTTGGACAGTAACTAGTATGATGAGCGAGTGATGGTGCTAGAGCTAACAGATGACCTGGGGGGTCTGTAGTGGTGGGCAGATACATCATAAATTTTATATCATATTTTAATCTTATTAACTAGTCTACAGTTCATTCAGCACCTATTGCCATATCTCCCTCCTACCACTAACCTACCTAAGATGGAGATCAACACTAGTCCATTGATGATCAGCTAGTTGTCCTATACCAAAGTGACTAAGGTGAAGTCTTGACATACCCTCTGAGCTGAAGGAGGGAGGAGAATAAAAAGATCAGTAGGGGACAAGTTAGTAGTGAAGTGTCGAGGAGGGGGACAATGGTGATAATAATGGTTAAAATGGAGGTGATTGAGGCAAAAGTCGACTGAAGAAAGAGGAGGTCAGTTGAAGGTGGTGAGGTAGTGGTTATAGGGACAAAGAGGAGGAAGATGTAGTTAATGAAGAGCATAGAGGTTATAGGGACAATAGATGAGGAGAAGGAAGAGGTATTGTAAAAGAAGAAGGTAAATGAGTCAAGAGAAATGGCAAGCACACTTATTAATTTATCACAGGTAGTCATCAAGGACACGCCTATACTGAGGCAACTAGTGAGCAAAGTAAAGCAGGTGAGGCCTGCTCACTGGAATGAGGAAGAGGATGAAGAGGATGAGGAGGATAAGGAGCTAATGAAGAGGAAGGTAAGTGAGTGAGAAGAACACTGAATGCAGTCACTAATGTGGCATAAGTGGTCATCAAGGAGCTGACATGAATATGGGCAGTGGACATGGCAAGACAAGTGAGACCTGCTCACTGAGATGAGGACAAGGACAATATCAACCCCTCGGGCCTCTGTGCTAAGTGCATGAGGCTCAAATGGTCTTGCTGTTACATCATGTATGTGGCATGTAAGTCATGTCATGAGCACAAGTTAAGGTGTTTAAAGTCAGTTGCTTAGTTGCAGAAGGTGAGAGAGGAGGCACTAAGGAGATGCCTTGCCTCAGCGATGGTCTCTCATGTAGCCTCTACTGTGATACCTTCATCATCAGAGGCAGAACTGAGCCACTCTCATCGAGGGACTGTGCAGGTTATAAAGATTATAGTGCCACCTGCACTGATACTGACATACAAGGTAGTGCTCTATGATAAGTAGGAGTGTCTCATACACAAGGGGTCAATATCAAGATCACTGCCATCATCATGCATCTTAGCTAAGCTGAGGAAGAGTAAGTCATATAGTATATGTTTTTGTTTTGACAATGCTAACAAATATTAACAGTGAAGGTGGTAGTTCTCATATGGAGATTCATTAAGCTAGCTCAGTTGGTGACAAGATCATTAAGGGACATCAGGATAGAGGTGGACATAGCCATCTCTGACATACCCATTCTTGCTGTCCTCATTGCTCCCACTGCCCCTACTATTTCTATTGCCCCTACTATTCCTGCCACTACTACTATTCTCACCATCCTCACAGCCTCTACTACTGCTCTCACTGTTCCTGCTACTCCCACTACCTCTGCTGCTCCTATTGCCCTTACTGAGGCCCCATAATTTGAGGCCAGTTTACTACTTGTAGACCCTATAGAGATCATCAATGAGCTCTAAAGAATGTTCAATTTTATGAGAGGGTTGATCAACCAGGTGAGATAATGATAGATAATGATAGAGCAGATCACGGTGCATGCATTGAGGACTTGATGTGCTGTATCAATCTGCTTGAGGTAGCAGTGGGTGGACTATTGGTACAAGCCCAAGTAGGCCCATCAGTAGAGAGTGGCAGTAGTGGCAAAGTCAATACTACTGATACTGACTCACTCTCCTCCTCACTTCCTCCACTCCTTCAGTTCTCCTTCTTTCTATCCTTTACCTCTCCACCTCCTCTATCCCCTTCATTCTCCCTCCTTTCATTAGCATTGACTGCCTCAATGCCTCCACCAGCATCAGTAGGTGTCCTCAACGTCAGCATTTATACTGACTCACTGAAATCACTAATAGCAACTGTGGCAATGATGATAGATTACCTTTTAGTGGGCTTAGTTTTTTCTCTTGCTCTTTTCCTCCCATTAGCCCCATTGTCACTGCCCTTAACAAAGGCATTGACTCCATTGCCGACCTCGTCACTGCCTCAGCCCTAGCTAACTAGGGCTGAACACTGTTTGGCTGAGTCAGATGAGTAGCTGATATACAAGGAGTCACTATCATCAGATGAGGATATGGACACTAGTAGCATTAGTAGTAACACCGAGAGTAAGGATGCTGATGGGCAGGTGTCAGAGGATCAGCTCAATAGTGAGAGCTGATTTCTCTTTTTTTTATATACAACTAGCAGATCATTTGTCTTTTCTTTTTTGTATTTATATTTTATGCAATTTGAACTCCCTCCTTCAATATTTAAAATATTGAGTAAGATGTATTATAATAAAATTAAAATAAAATGTAGTCACCATTCACCATTGTCATCATAGTTACCATTATTGTTTAGACACTAACCTCTACCTCATGTCCATAACACACTACCAGTGACATGACTTATTCCTCATGTCAATCTACAGGCAATTAATCTCTGATTGATCACCTACATTTTCACCTTAGAAGTGCTCACCACTGATTGCACTCGAGTTTGCATTTTTGGTGAACTCAACTCAAGGCCCCTTTTCAGCCTCGATGGTTTTATCTCAGTCTAAACTTATTGTCAATGAATGTTATAAGCAGAACCATAAATAACTATCTTTGTATTTATATGGTGACATATTCTAGAAGCCTTTGCTGAGTCATCCTTAGCCTTCCTACTAGTCCTCATCCTATGCGACTCATTAGCCACTGCCTTCTGCCTTTTCACTGAGGATTCTTGTGCATTTGTCATGGCTTTTGCTGATGGCTTCCTCTTTTAGAGAATGGTCATCTCTGGCATATCTTCCCTGACAGATTCTTTCTTATCATCATCTTTATCATCCTCCTTGTCATCCTCTTTGTCATCTCTAACCTCCTATTATAAGTGAGTGATTCTCATAAAATCAATGCACTCAAGGTGACTTACTTGTTCTAAGTCTATGCTCTTCAGCGAGCTCACTGATACCTTAGCGGCTGACTATTCAAGTCCCTCATTGAGGGCTATCAGCTGGTCTTCATTGTTGGCTAATGCTGACAGTGTCAGTTCAATCATCAGTGGAGCCTCAGTGACCACAACATCCACCCTTGCCTTAGGTACTATGAGATCAGTTTTACACTAGAATATTTAATTAATGTATATACAGGAGTAATGAATGAATATAAATTCACCATATCTGTTGTGGTGGCCATCAGTAAGGTCAGCTGAGGTGAAATGAAGATGGCAGGACCATGCTCAGTAGAACTAGTATCAGCATCACCATAGTCAGTGATCTCGATGGTCATCTCCTAGAATTAATACTATCAATACACTGTCTTCTATCTCACAAATATATTCACTTTGTCACTGACAGTATCAGTTGTTGCAGCCTCAAAGCATTCTTGAAAATTGAACTTTGACAATATGTTATGCAACTCTGAGTTCTCCTCCCTCTCAGCATCTTTTACTGGCATCATTACTGGCTTGGCTTTCTCGACCACATGGGATAACTTAAGCAAAGCTTCAATGATTTGATTGGATATCTCCACAGCTAGCAGATCACAAGCCAAAAAGTTTAGCTGTGTGGTCAATACATACAGTGGAATATTTCTAGCAACAGTGGCATTCACATCAGCATCAGTACTGGTACATTATTTAGTGCCCTAATACTGTCTATGATGCTCTAGCTGATTATGCTTTTTGACTGATGCTAATAGTGAAGCCGAGCTCAGCTAACAGGTATACAGCCTGCCTTCAATGGTTAGGCCACTCTTCACTGTGCACCTACTGAGACAGTTCAGCTGAAGGTGAGATATTGAGGTATGAGGAGTTTGCCTGCTTGCCATTGCTCATCTCTGACAGTTCAGCTAAGGGTCAGCTAGGGCAGGTATGGGGACCTTGCCCACTTACCATTACCCATCTCTGACAGTTCAGCTGAGGGTCAGCTGAGTGGGTATGAGGACCTTGCCCACTCACTATTGCCCATCTCTGATAGTTCAACTAAGGGTCAGCTAAGCTGGTATAGGGACCTTACTCACTCATCATTGCCCATCTCTGACAGTTCAGTCAAGGGTCAGCTGAGCAGGTATAGAGACTTTGCTTACTTGCCATTGTCCATCTCTGATGGTTTAGCCAAAGGTCAGCTAGAAAAGTATGGGGACCTTGCCCACTTACCATTGCCCGTCTCTGATGATTCAGCTGAGGGTGAAATATTTTACCCATTCACCATTACCCATCTCTAATAGTTCAGCCGAGAGTCAGTTGGATAGGTATAGAGACCTTGACCACTCATCATTGTCTATCTCTGATAGTTTGGCTAAAGGTAAAATATTTTACCCACTTGCTGTTGCTTATCTCTGATGGTTTAGCTGAATGTGAGAATAAAATTATGCTATTTTAACTACATATTATACACTATCTGTCACAGTTTGGCTGAGCATCATCAAATGATTTTACCTGCTCGCTGTTCCCCATCTCTAATAGTCTAGCCAGATAGCTATTCATAGATTTTGCTATCGGCTTCACCTCATCCAAAACTAAGACTGAAATTGAGACTGAGACTGAGACCTTTGGAATCAATGAGGTCATTCTATTGATGCTATGTTAATGCAATCAACAATTGACATAGTAGCCATGGGCTGATGAATGCCGCAGTGGCATTTAAATTTAGGCAAAGAGCATGTGAGATTTACTAATTCATTAAATCGGTAACTAGGGAAAGCATCAATAAGTACAAACTATGCAATATCTTTTTAGCTACACTGAGTTTCCCATTTTTTCCTTGTTCCATCATTTGCTCTATTGTCATGACAATAACATCCTCCCTCTATCATGTCCTCTACCACTATCATCATCAACACCTTCACCATCTTTTGTTTCACCGCCCATATAAAGGCAGCTAAAAACACTAGCATTGCTGCCAGCAATAAGCCTGACATTAAATTTCTAGCTAACTTAAATCAAGAAGTGGTGAGTCATCTCAAGAATATTTTGTTTTTCTTTTCTGACTTTACAATTGACAGAATGCCCTCATCTACACCTAATGCAAGGCAATTGTTGCTGGCAAGGAAGGCCACCTTCCCTGAGCAGGGCTCAGTGCTATGCTTAAGCATAAAGAGGCAAAAGTGGGCAAGCAAGCCCCTAATCTATTGGCCATTATAGCCACTGATCTCTGTATCTCTTACAGCTAGAGGGAGGGCACCCTTACCTTTGATGAGGATTTGAGAGACAATAGGTGATAAAAATAAGGTGAGTGATGATAACTCATCAATAAAATTTTACTCAGCTGTTTTCCCCCTAGCACATCTCTAGATGTTCTCCTCACTATCTTTTGGTAATGAGTTGGTAGCGGCAATCTTATTACTCACCTCATCCATAGCAGAAGTAGGACATTAGGCTCCCTCCACAGTGAGTCAGCCTCAAGCATGTGAGGCTCCAGAGCCTAAGCTAATGCTAAAGCTGCATACAAAAAAAGGAGGAGGGAGATGAAGGGAGGTATAACCTAGATAGAGAAGGTCTTAGCATCAGCATCAGCATCAGTGTTAGAGAAGAGAAAAGGAAAGAGAAAGAGAAAGGGAAAGGGAAAGGAGTAGGAGGTAGTGAGGATAAAAAAGGGGAAGCAGTAGTGCATGAAATTGAGCAGCTCGAGAGAATTGGAGTCAGATAGTGAGAAAAATATGCTGCATCCATCCTTGTCAAAGAAAGTGGTGAGTTCCACTGCTTTCTTCTTCTCCAGCCACTAACTCTCTGATAGAAGAAGGCCCCTACTGTCGGCCATAAGCCTACCACAACTAGTGCTCTCTTCAAATTCACACTTCCCTTGCTATATATCGATAATGACAGGGAGCAATGGGCATGCATGCTTTGCCTCAAGTATGTCTAGAGGCATAATGTGTGCTTTTTTGGTGGGTAGTTGACGTGCTTCGAGTGTAACTAAAAGAAGATAGTGTGTGACTGGCAGGTCCTATGCATTAAAAAGGCCATGGGCCACATGGTTGAGGTGATGCTCCTACTCAGGGGATATAACTATCTCATCTGGGGCCTGTTACTGATGCTGTGCACCTCCTACTCTTAGTCTTTGACCCCAGTGCCACTGCTGAGACTTATCAAGAGGGTCTAGCTTATCGATAAGCCTGAGATTCTGCCACTATCCAAGCCTGCCCCTAAAATCGACAAACCAAAGCATTTGCCCCTAAAGGCAATGCCATCAAGTGAGGCAGAGGGCAGTCACCCTAAAAAAGGTAAGTGTTTTTTTTTTTTATTACTTATCTTACTCATACATTCATTAATGTGGTCATTACAGGCAAATTTCAAGAGCTCACTAAGTTATTGAATAGCTTGCTAGGGCTGACGAGGAGTAAGGGTGCCTTTTCACTAACTAACCCACCCCCTCTCACTATCCCTTTCCCTCATTGACAACCTTATTGCCACCCACTTTACAGGGCCATTCTCCACGCCTACACCTCAGAAAGACATCACCAATGACTTTGTATGACTCAAAGACACAATGGAGGGCATGTAAGAGATAGCCTTCAACCAGAATAAATTCTTCGCTAACATCCTTCTCGGCCATCTCTACAGGATTCATGTGATAAAGGAGAGGTTAGACATGCTGTCATCACCTTATAGCTCCCCTCAGTAGGGCCCCATACTGAGGACGAGGCTATTCATATCCCTGCACTACTGCTTACCATCACTATCACTAATATTGCCTCTCCCTTCTCTCTCATTCCTAGAGGAGGGAATCATGCTAGGCATGGTCCCCATAAATAATAACCTATCAGTCATCACCCGCTTTAAAGATAAAAAGGCTAAGAGTGATAATGATATAGAAGTCAATAAGTCAGGGTCTGATGCTGATGTTGAGCACGATGGAGAAAAAAGGGAGTAAGTGATGCTAATGGTGAGGGCAAGTGAGGTGTCGGGTGATGAAGAATGGAAAGAAGGGGAGTTAGATGAGGATGAACTCCCCAATGACCTCTTTTATTTTTTAATTTTTTTTTGTAATATGACTTTTTTTTGTTCTTTTTCTTTTTTTAATATAATCATCATTTATGTTTTCATTATACATCATAAGTTGAGTGCAGAATAAACAAAACAATTATGAAAAAAAGAAAGGGCATCATTGACAGTGAGTTGTCTTCTCTGCTCACAATGCTTGGCTCCTTATCTATTAGCTTTTTAGCTGGTCCTGATGCTAAGTCTGTATTGGAGTCTATCCAAACTTTATTTTCATGATCAGCTTGCATTTTCTTACCAAATGGGCTGGCTGTGTGTCTTTAGCTTTAGCCTTGTCCTCTTTTAGCTTTATGGCCTGACACTTTTTGGAGAATTTTTTTGAGAGATGTAGATAGATTCTTTATTGTCATACATATTAAATTAGTCTAAAAAAAGTTTAAGGTTCAGATTAGAGAAAAACTTACATCAAGAATACCTTTTACTCCTTTATTTCTGATCTTCACTGGATGGGCAAGAGGCTCATTATCATTGTCAGCCTCATCTATATCTCTGGCCTCACTAGCCTTAATGGCTTCATCAGCCTCACTAGCATCCTCAGCCTTGCTAGTATCCTTAGCCTTGCTGGCATCCTCAGCCTTACTGCTTTCTTTGGCCTCACTAGCTTTATTAGCCTCACTATTATTTTCAGCCTCATTAGCTTCATCTGCCTTACTAGCTTCATTTGCCTCACTGGCTTCACTAGCCCCATGCACCTCAACTGGTGAGGTTTTATATTTCTTGTGCAAGGTCATTGCTGCTGACCATCTCTTTTTTCTAGGCTAAACCCTCTGCTTATCATCATTTGTGTCCTCATCATCCTTATTAAGAGTTAAGTGACCTCGTCTTGATGCAGCAGATGCATCCTGTCAGGAAACAATAGTTTATTAGCCCCTATTCTATACAAAATCATGAGATTTATATCTTCAACTTCACCATGGGCTGAGGTTTCAGCCTTTGGGTCACTTTGGATGGGGACAACTATTCTAAACTTGCTGTCTTTTTGGCCTTGGATTGCTCTACCTTATCTTTAGAGGCTGAATCTACCTTTTTCATGTTAAAGGATCTGACCTCTTTAGGAGCTTCCTCTCCTTTTTGATCATCCCCATCATGTAGTTTTTTATTGACCCCTGCAATTAATGAATGTTCACCATCTAACTCCTCATCAGCCTCTTCATCACCTCTAGTCTTGCCATTACTATTAGCCTTACCATTAGCCTTACTATCAGCCTCACTGTTCCCTTAATTTTTTTGCCAAACTTTCTCCACCACCAGCTTGACTTGAAGATGAAGGTCAATGGCTACCTTATCAGCCTCAGTAAAATCCATGATGGACTTTAGCACATAGGTTAGAGTGCCCTCAACACATCACAATTCTGGGCTATTGAGATTGACTGAGAGAACTGCTTCTGATGAGCATCATTGAGCAGGAAGCTGATAGCCAGGGTGATCCTCTAGAGATAGTCCTTTGAGAGTATCTTGTCATCCTCAGTAAGATGGGAATCCTCTGAAAGCCAGAGGATGAAGGCCTCATAACCATCATCAGTGGCATAAATATCTTTGAGCAGGAAGGCATTGCTGTAGCTCTATTGACACTAGCCTGAGATCATAATTCTCAGCCTTGATGAAGCCTTATCCTGTATGGGCTATGAATCATCAGAAAATAGCAATGCTGATGGTGAACATAAGAATACACCTCTCACCTATATATATATGCAAGCATATTTTTATACTCATGGTGAGCACTCACATTCAGCAGAAATGAGTACTTATTGATGTTGGAGCCCATAAAGAGGTTAGTTGATGAGAAGTTTAGCTCAATTATCAAGGAGTTGGCCAGCTACTGTTGGATGGAGATCTGCTACTGCTCAATCTCATTTGATGAATTGTCTCTAGAATTCTCCTCACTGTCAAAAATTTCATCATCATTATCATTGCCCTAGAGATCCTTGAGCTTCCTGAGGATATCATCATCAGCCTCACCATCCCTTTTAACTTCACTATTGGCATCAGTCACTGACAGCTTTTTCTTTCTCCTTCCCTTCCCCTTCCCCTTTCTCTTTCTCTTTCCTTTGACTTTTATTTGTCCTTTGCTGTTCACCATCCTTAAACTCATTGCTGGTGATTTCTTTTTGCCCTTTGTGATTACTATTTTACTCTCCAGTATCTTGCAAGACAGTGAGACTTCACTATAATTGCTTTTGAATGCCTTAAAAACTACAAGGTCTTTATCTTCAGCTTGCCTTATTATCCAGTGTGTGATTAGGGCTGTCATCTCCTTTTATACCATCTTAAAAGGCTTTTTTATTAGGTAGTCATTAGAGAGGTACTTATCATTAATATACTCCTCACACTGCTCCTTCAGATCTCTTCAGGGGACTGTACTCTTAAAATTAGCACTGGCCTCTCCTATCAATTAATGGTGAGTCAGGTTGGCTTAGTTGCCATCAATGAGATTACTCACTATAGGCAGCTATCATCATTGACTGAATCAGTCCTTTGAGCTGGTCAAGATCAGGCTCCTTCTCTCCTCCGTCACTGGTAACATCACTTAGTTATTTTTGATGAAAGTCAACTTGAGCAAGGGCTTTTTACCCTTTTTCTTTCCTTCAGCATCACTGTTGGCTTTGACATTGACAGTCTCTCTTAGTTGATGATTTGAGTATGTTGACATTAAGATAAGTAAAGGGCTTATCAAAAGCATGCTTCACATACTTAGCCCACTCTTCTAAGATGTTCCCTATCTTCTATCTAAATTAGGTCTTGATAAATGAAATAGACTCATTTTCCTCATTGTAATCATGTCTGAGCTTATCAATGCTATCAAATGTTGCTGTTCTGTCTATTGGGGGAAAAGTGACTCACTCAGTGTTACACTCGCAATGCCCCTAGGGGAGAAACAACATCCTAAAAGACACTATAGGTGATGTGCAAGAGGATGAGTCGAGTAGACATCTGCTGCGAAGACACAGGTGTGTGAGTAGATAGGTACAAAAGATGAATGAGAGCGTGCGATCAAGTGCGATATCAGAGCGATGTTCCGATGAAGGTGCAAGTTGATGCGATATTTGGGTCAAAGGTCTGAGATGTTATAGAATGGGAGGATGGATAGGATATAGAGATGAAGCACAGTGTTTAGAGGTAGATGAGCAATGTCGAAGGTCACAATAAGTCACAGCAAAGTCAAAGTTAAAGTTGCAAGTTGCAGGTCGCAGTTCACAGTCGCAGTTCACACAGGTAAAATGAGGTCTGAAGTCCAGAGACTGATCTACTATTTTGCAGAGATGTATCATAGCTTATATACTGAGTAGAGAGCAGAGAAGGGAGACTGAAAGATATAGTGAACATTGTACGATGAAGGTAAAAACTGAGTAAACAAGGGCAAAGTCAGAGTAGGAAGAATAGAATGAAAAACAGGAACAGGAAGATTCAGTGACCAGTAATCTGGCATCAGTTCGAAGGGAAGCGAAAGCATGTGAGATCGAAAGGTAAAAGGTAATTTGTCGAACCTGATAGGTGTCCTGCGAAGTCTCTTGGAAATAACATGCGATAAAATGATAGAACAGAGGAGCGTGTGCTCTAAGCAATATCAGATCAGAATAGGATGCAGGCGATGTCACAGATGGTTAGCCGATGATACCAAAACTGTCAATCTGAATGGCTGAGCTTGAGTGCTGCTCGGCATTGTAGATCATGGACGTCTGACACATGGAGAAGGTCTAGAGCGTTGATGAAGCATAGTATCATGATCAGAGGTCAAAGCAGCCAAGCAGAGAAGTGATCGCAAGAGATTGCAACAGGTCGGTAGAGATCGCAAGATATCGCAGAAGCACAGGAATGATCAAAGCTTGAGATCTGAAATGAAGGGACAAAAATAGTGATCTCTAAGGTTAGGGAGCAGGAGTGCTCATCATCTCCTCCCAACTGAACTACTGACTGTCCTCAGTCAGGTGATCGAAGCACGGCGATCTTAAGTTGCCTAATTGGGTAATGTGAAATCAGCGATCTCCAATATTTGTCTGGGCCAGGCTTGCCTCATGGTCACCTCATGTTGTGCTTCTCAAGGCTTAGGGTCTCAGGCACTTGACTTCTCCATCGCATCTGTTCCTTTCCCTCTACCATCATCACCCCAATATGCCTGCTCACCCTATGATCATCGCCAAACTCAAGGATGCTATGCGTGACCTCATGAAGTCACTCTCCGAGGCTCCCGGGGAGCCTGAAGATTATATTATCTAGAGTAAGAAGTTCGTGGGGATCCTGGTGCATCGCAAGAGTTCTGGGGAGTCGATGACCATCCTGACACTCTCACTGAATTGTTTAGAGACCCTGGATGGGTATATCACAGACACAAAGGTCGATGCGTGGATGAAGGACGTGTCTGTCATGCTTGAGCCTATTGCCATGTGAGACTGGCTTGAGTAGGGTGTACGCATTCTTCCTCAACTGTCAGAGTTTCTGAAGTAAGAAAAGGCAGAGCAGATTGCAGCAGAGAAGGTGCGCAAACAGAAGGCGCAGATCGCGGCAGTGAAGGTAAAGGAATCTGAGTGAGCTAAATGCTGTAAAATGCACAAGGTGGAGAAATGGGAGCTGTTCATGGCCATAAAGATCTTGGCAGAGGAGGTGGAGTGAAACTCGAAGGATGAGCCTATGTCAGTCGACATCTTGAGCGTTGGCAGTGTGGATGTGAACACGGAGATGACTGCTCTAACCTCAGAGACTGGGGGTGATGTTAGTGTGATGAGTGATGCAGGGAAAGGCAAAGGTCACCTTGAAAAGTGGAAGCCTGCTGAGGTCGCAGGGAGTGAATCAGTGGTCACGGCAAAGCAGCCCAAGCACGCAGTCATGACTCAATGCAACCTAAAGTGATCCCTGAAAGGGCCGTCTATATGAGTACATGCAATCCTAAGTGTTGCTGTGCTGATTCCATGTATGTCGCAGGTCAACGAGATGTGCTACCGATGCGTGACCGAATTCAGTGCCCCCTATGCATGCTATCAGATCCCAGGCATGGACAAGTGCATGAAGTGCGTGTAGGACAAGAAGCATTGCTTCTTGTCAACCGAGGTTGCTCGCAGTGCCGTCCCAGTCATCAAGGTCGAGCTCATCAAAAAAAAGGCCTTCAGCTCATCAGGTAAGTGGTCGCCCTAGTTTCACAGTTTATCATGCTGATCGTGTCGCATAGCTCCTCATCCTAAACTGGTCGCGTGATTGTCTGAATCGAGTATGGTGACCACCACGCAGTTCCTCAAGAAGTTGGTGGCCGAATGTGAGAAGCTCACGAGTGAAGTTGTGGTCAGTGTAGAGTCTAGAATGTTGCTGCCTGGTTTGATTAATGTGGAGGATATGATCACCTGGCACCTGAAGAGTAACACGCGGGAGCTGGCCATCATTCTGAGTGAACGTGAGTCTGACAAGCGTGAGCTTGAGAAGGTGAGGCACAAAATTCGTGCTGCAAAGAGGGATTTAGGAATAAAGAATGACTAGTAAGTGGTCGTGGTTTGATTTTTGATGCTGGAAGATCATGTGGTGCCTCCCTCCTCTCACTTGTAGTTCTAGAAATGCACTGCAATATTTGTTCTTATGCTTTTGAAATGCGATCGTGCGATGGTTTTGAAGTTTGCAAAACATAGCTAGCAAAAAAAAAAAAAAAAAAAAAAGAAAGAAA